>JAYJLX010092014.1:0-23058 GCA_036873525.1 Chalinula nematifera
ATTCAGTAGAGCTATTACAGCTACCATAACTGTTACTGGTATAAACTCTAAGGCTATCAATAGACCCCATCCTTTGAGAATGTCGTGCCAACCATCACAAGGAACACAAGACAGGTAAGGTGAGTTTATAGATATACTGTAACCTTCAATACACTGACCACACAGAACACCATCATGGTTATCCCAACACGCGGATATGTACTGTTCAGTATACGATGCAGTATTTATTCCTTTGATAGAAAAGGGCACTGGACAACTGCCTGTGTAATCAAGTAAAGGATTCCTAGAGCAAGCACCTGGAGTTAAAGGATATTCGATTGAGTCATAAATATCAAAGTACCAAATGTCAATGTTAGGAATTTGACAACTCTCGCTCGTGCAGGCGATATCGAAATAAATCAATGATGAATGATATGATAGTACTATAATTTTGTTATTAATTTTAGCATCAAACAGTGATAAACTGATACAATTATAATTCGTTAATTCTACTATATTATTCTCATGGCTGGATATCATAGTATTACTAAAAGTGATGTCATATTCGTCATCAAAATTATCACAAAGATTATAAACATAATCAAAATAATTACATACATACAGTCCCCTAGTATTGTTGGATATAACGCTAGAATCAATGTACATAGATTCTGGTGTTTGAATGAATAGCAGTAACCCAGCTCCAAGCAATTTATTGTCAAATATTGTTGGTGTAAGGGAGTAGTCATTATTACTGATAACAACATGTGAGATACTGTAATAAACATCAGCTAAATCTACATGTAAATAATTGTTATCATGATTCCCAACTATAACTATACCCCCTCCAATGTGGGATGAACTTGTTCCAGTACCATTTGTTATTAAACTGTTACTAATGACAATATTGCCTGATACTTCATAGAAAACCAATCCAGAGCCAATAGAGTTTTGGATAGTGATGTTATGAACTGTGATGGTAACATTGCAGTGGCTTAAGCAAAGTGCAGCAGGTTGTAGAAGGTGATTGCCTAAATGATCCTTATCAAACAATAGTACTGACTCTTGTGTGTCGTAACCGCATTTATTAAAAGTAATGCATTTGACTGCTACATTAGTACAGTTATACACATATATTCCAGCTGATGGCTCACAGTTAACTACTGTTACATCTTCACCACTTCCAGTAATGGTTATATTAGTTATATAACTAATACTGTTCTCCATTGTATTATTCAGCGTGTGATTACCTGGACTAACCTGGATCAGAGTATTGTCCTGTAGTCCTCTGAGAGCCATGTTGAGGGTAGCACAGGGTACCTCTCCTGTAATACACAAGGACTCATTGTATGTTCCATTGATACTATCAACACGTATCACATAATCCCATTCAGATCTAGAGGCATTAGCTGGCATGGTGCATTCAATGAGAAATATGGTGACCATTAGTAATATTGATGCTGAATACTTCATCCTGTTTCACATCAATGAACTTATATACATGCAGTGCAACTGACTTAATTTGGATGCATGGACGGCAGTTAAAGGTTCATATTTATATGCAGCTATTGAGTATACATACATATATAGTATTATACTGATATGTTGTTGATTGATCTGTTACTGAAATGGATGTTTTTTTTTTAGGATCCGTACTGAAATATTACACAACTATTGATTTTCAATGTGACAGGTTTATATAAGAATTATTCATCTATTCATGATACGATAGCTTCAATTGAATTTATAATAATATATACCCTATCTGAATCACGTTCATTCTGGAACCATACTCTGGTGCTCATTAAGTTGCAGCTATTGAGGCCAGCTTTCATTCATTTGCATTAAATCCTCTCTGAATAAATGTACATTTAACCATCAATTCAAATACAAACACGTTCATTTATTATTTTAAATTAATAATTATTAATTAATATTATAATACTGTCTTAAGAAGTCTAATACAGCTGGTGTACTCTTCAGTGTATTAAACACACCCCGCATATTCTTGGGCATCCCTCGTTCCAACATGTACATCAAATGATGATGGAACATTGTAAATGTCACTCCACATCTCAAGGACATGTCCACCCAGTCCTGTACACAGTCCAATGGAGTACACAGTGATCCATTAAACATGGCGGGATTATTGAGGATACCTCTGGCAGCCATTACACCATTAGCACCTGTTCGTTGGACTACTAATTCGACCTCCTCTAGTGTTCTGATATCCCCATTAGCTATAACAGGGACACGAACGCTGTCTTTGAGTAGTTTAATGGCGTCCATGTTGGCTGGTTCAGTTCTCTGTCTTATTGTTCGTCCGTGAACCGTTATCCACGACACACCGGCTTGTTCAGCTCTTCTTACTAGTTCCACTGTCCATCTGTACTATAACAGAGAGAGGAGAGAGAAACATACCCTAATATAAGGTAGTACACACAGACAGACATACCCAGATATAAGGTAGTATACGTACATACAGATAGACATACCCTAATCTAAGGTATTAGACACAAAGATATACTCTAATATTAGGTATTACACACAGACATATCCTAATATAAGGTATTACGCATAGAGACATACCCTAATATAAGGTAGCACACACAAACATACCCTAATATAAGGTACTACACATAGAGAAAGACATACCCTAATATAGGAAATCACACATAAAGACCTACTTTAATATATAAGGTATTACACATAGAGAGAGAGACATACCGTGATATAAGACAGTACACAGAGAGACATATCATAAAAAAGGTTTTACACATAAAGAGACATACCCTACTGTAAGGTAGTATACACAGAGACATACTCTAATACAAGGTAGTGCACACAGAGAGACATACCCTATTATAAGGTGTTACATACAGAAAGACATACCCTAATTCATATATACTATACCATTACACATATCCAAATATAAGGTATAAGGCACTGTTATACTATTTACGAAACGCGAGACACATACCTTAATATAAGGTATATTATAAAACACAGAGACATGCCCTATTTATAGTGAAATTTATTTCTGCTGAAATCATCAACAGTAAGTGCAGTACTATGGGATTTATGAGCAATCATAAGCATGAACAGATTTTGACATAAATTAACCACAACCATTGCGATTTGACCTTTTGACATTCATTGAGTGCCAACGTAATGTTCCGTAAATGTTATAATGTGTGAACCTTAGCCTAAGATATCTTGAAAAGGTAGCCTTAAGCAATAAACAACAAACATACACTTATTACTCTCCCCTCCCTCCCTCTCTCATTATCTGGCTGACCACACCCTTCACAAATAAATGAGCTGATTCATTCAAAATATGAGACAAGAGCAAAGCATTCTGATTGGCTTATCAGCTACTACAGATACAGCTGTAGCTCAAGAGTACGAGTGTATCCAGCTAGACCCTTTTTTATAATTATGCAAAGTAGACCCTTCTTTATATGCAAAGGGGATGCGGCCACCTAGACAGACTATCTCTCTTCCTCACTCACTCTTCCCACGCTCTCCTTAGCCTCACTTCAAATCATCATGTATTCGAATTTTAATTGATACAGGTATATCACATGTCCTCTTGACGGCCATAACCAGGTCCTGTACCAGCTGTGGTTTGGTGATTAGATAAGCGCCATAGTGATCACTAATAGCCCAGCGTTGGGGACAGCCACAATTAAGGTCAACACCATCGACATATGGGGCCACCAGCTGTGCGGCTTTACTGAAGTACTCGGTGTCGTTAGCTGCGAACTGTACCACCAACGGTCTGTCTGTGGGGTCAGTTGTGAAGTCGATATCCCGTGCTTTATCCGACTTTACGAACGATTCCGACATTATCATAGGAGTGTGAGCAATGTGGCAGCCGTATTTACGTACCAGCTTTCTAAAAGGTAGTTTGGAGTACCTCACCATCGGCGCACACATATACACTGGTTCTTTTTCGCGTAATAATCCAGCGATATCGACTCTTCGACTCTCCATGGTAGCCATTTCTGTAAAAGTTTCCACGTGGGTAAATTGCCACGCCCCTTAATAAGGTGCCACGCCCTATTTTAAAATGGAGTTTTACAAGAAAATAAGCAGACCAGAGAAACCTCCTGAGGCTTGGGGAACCATTGAAGTAAGTACCATCTTAGAAACATTATCATTGCTTTTTCACTACATTATTTCCAATTTTCCTTAAAAGAGGTCAAACGCTATCGAAAAATGGGGTCGAATGAGAGAAAGAACGGTTGAACACTTCAAGTTCACTCCAAGAACGACTGCCTACTGCGTCCTGTGGGCATTTCTGGTACCATACGGTATATTCAGCCTCATAAAATGGGAGAGAAGACAAAAGAGTATAGCCAAAGGTCGCACACCACCTGATATGTTTTAGAATAGGGTCCTAATATCTACACTCACTCACTCACCACTCAGTGACACCGCGGCCGGTTGGCTATAATGAGACATGTATTAGTCAATATAATATTATGGTATTTTCAGTTATAAAAAAAAATTATGGTGTCAATGTATGAATGAATGGGTAAAACGAACCACTGAATGATAGACTACAATGCAAACACATATATGCATTAGGATACTAATCATACTATACTATAGTCATGTAGAACACTGCAGCCTGAGAACAACCTAGCTGATTACTGGCTGTTGATAAACACGAATGCATGCCATTGATGTAGTATGGCCAGTAGTCTTTAGATTAGTTTATCAAAAGTCGTGCACAGTGGCTGACAGTGTTAGATCCAGGTGTGTGATTTAAATTGAGTTATATTCAATAATAATCGATCTACCACAGTAAATGGCAAGGGTATGATTATTTCAAAATTACTATTAGAATAATATGAAACAGTACTCATTAATAGACTATACCAATGATGGGAAGTATATGCGTATATATGTCGTCTTTAGTTGAAGCTAGGGAATGTCAAATGATTCACTTGTAATCAGTCAAATTTCAATGATTCATTGAATTTTTTGTTCAATTCGTACGAGTGTAGTTGTTGACCCATCAATGACACATCGACATATTTCTCATCACCAACGCAGACCTGTAATACAGTTATACACATAATCACACGTCAAGTGAGATGATTGTTGTTAGTTATATTACTCACCCTGACTACGATACGATTGTCCCTCTTAATGAACAATACAGCATCAAACTTAGGGAACTTTTGTTCACAGTCTTCCTCCACATCTTCCTTTACCTGATGCATGCATGCATGCATGAAGATTTAAAAATGAAGCATAATATGTAGCTATATACTGTACATTGCCAGCCATGATTGCATGCATGCATATAGGTAATAAGTGTAATGTGTAGGTATAACCTTTAGTGCTGTTTCCTTGAGGTAGCTCCATTGTCCTGTCACTGGTGTTGGACTTTCAACAGTGCTGTCATCCTGTGCATCTTGACAAGTAGCCCCAACCATTGCTGGAACAAAATCTGATGCCATCTTTCTTTACAGCTGTTCAGGTTCAATATGCTGATAGTGAAAATTTATATTTATAGATGTATACTGATTAGTCTATTAATAGAAATATTGGGTGTGGCCATTGCTCAAGTACAGTAGTACGACTGACAGATACTATAGTCTATTATAAAACAATTCAACTAATAAACAAAAGCCATATACGAACATAACGAAAAATCATTAGCAATGATAATAATTAATGATTGATGAAAAAAAATGATGAATAAAAAAATAATGCATGTGAGATATTTTGTCCTAAAACTCAGCCAGGTCTGGAAACTTCAACGAGTCATTAAATTTTGTGTGTAATTGATAAGCATAAAGGTTGCGTCTCGTCAATAAAACATCAACATACTCCTCACCACCAACATGAACCTAATATGAGTGAACATAATTTATTATTGTATGACGACATTCCTATTCAATGATATGCTAGATTAATGGAAAATAAAGTGTACATGGCTTTTTTTTTATCCATTTGGTACTTGCACGGTGGAACATATTATATAATTATGATACAAATCAGGGAACATTAGCAGGCCATCATAATGCCTCAACTATATAATAACAGCATGATCTATAGTTGGTCTGAGTGAGTTAGTCTTAAACGTACCTAGTCTCGTGAGTCAGACTCTCTTTTTTTCTTGCTTTTTATAGTTATGGGCGTGATTATTGAAATGGGTGGGGTAGTATGTGGGCGGAATTCGAAAAGCAAGAAAGAGAGTTTGGTGTCATGCAATATAATGATTGGTGTCCTCTGGTAACGAAATCGTTACCAATGAGCCAGAATTATTCATAATTTGCGCTAAAGATGGATTAGTACAGAGCAAAGATGCGCCCGTTTCGAGGCCTGTTTCAGGCAACAATGCATGCACTTATAGAGTAGTATTAAGCAATTGGTTTTGGCATCACTATCACAGAAAACTCCAAAACAGTCCTTTGTTTTCTCTAGCTTTTTTCTAAAGGCAAGTAACTGTACATTTCAATCTTATACCGTATAGCTGGTTTTTTTCATTGGTCAAATTTTTCATTTCTTAAATTTTCATTGGATTTAATTTTCATTTTTCTTGCACGCCGTCATTGAATTTAGTTAATAAAATTAAATTTTAGTTGATTTAATTTTCCATTTTTTTCTGGTAAAACGAAAATTAAATTCTCACGTAAAAAACCGGCTATAAGGTATTTACTCCTACAGCATCACTATCCCACACTTTAAACATTAATATCATAGCTGGCATATTCTTCTGACTGACTAAACTGCAATTACTTTTGAAAATAGGTATCGAAACAGGACATTATTGGTCTGTACCAATCCATCTTGAGCGTTGCCATGGCTTAATTGACAGCAAGTCATGAATAATTCTGGCTTATTAGTAACGATTTTGTTACCAGAGAACACCGATAGTTGTATTGCATGATCTGATACCACTAGACTCGCTTCCCCGCCCATTTCAATAACCACGCCCATAGCCGTAAAAAGCAAGAAAAGAGAGTCTGGCTCACAAGACTAAAACGTACCCTGATTAAGTGATGAAAGTCTCTCTTAATGAATAGCACAGCCTCAAATTTACGAAATCCAGGGAACTCCATTTCACAATCTTCCTCCAAATCTTGCTTCACCTACACAAAGGATGTAAAAGAGTGTGATGATTTGTTTAGTTCATTCATAGATATTATATATACCACACCACACACACACACACACACAGTACTGTAACACACACCATATATGCCATTTCCTTGAGGTGGAGCCATTCTCCGTTGACTGGAGTGGGATCTTCAACTGTTCGGTCATCAATGGCATCTAAAGTAGCGGATCGGCGATCAAGGTCGGCACCTTTTCTCACAAACAATTTAAATTTGCCTGCCGACATTATAATATGCCTCAAGATAAGATAGCCACGCTTCCAGCCGCCTGGGCCTGGCTAGGGTATGGTAGATCGGTGGACTGGTAAATTTTCCTCGAAATTTTCAGAGAAAGCCCTCTCAAGTTGATTGAGTTCATGAGTTGAGCTCACAAACAAGCGAGCAAACAAGTGTACATGTAATTACAGAAGTGCGTGGGCGGTGTATAGCATTAATGAAGTTATTACAGATTTAGTACAGTTTGAATGTGTACAGTGATTAATCCATAATTATGTTCCATATACAACACGAGCTCAGTATCAGTGAGTACAAAATATTTATCATTATTTTGCATACTAAATGTGGAGGCGTGGCTAAATGTGGAGGCGTGGCTAAATGTGAAGATGCGTGGCTAAATGTGGAGACGTGGCTATAAACTCTATCAGGCAGGGGTACGGCTATTATACCATAGACGTAAAAATATGAACAGCAAAATATTAATCTGTACTACAGCACATAATATAGAGTAAAATGATATGATCATTGTCAGTGGTTTCTGCACATCCACATGATTTCCGTCTTCACTGATCCATGATCAGAACAATCACCTCAAACATTAATGGGTCGTCCAATTTCTTATTTAACTGGTATGAATCAAGTTTCTGACTCATCATTGAAACATCAACATACTTCTCACCTCCAATGTGAACCTATATGTGGACGGTATAACAATCATGCAAATTTGTAACAAAACAAGAGGTTGCATGTTATCAGTAGTTTATACTGGTCGCTTATATACCCTGACTATGACATAATTATTCCTCTTAATGAACAGTACAGCATCAAACATAGGGAACTTCTGTTTACTGTCTTTCTCCACATCTTCCTTCATCTACATGTACAATATTTTGAATATCACTTAATTAATACTGGCTGCCGCTGGCAAAAAAAAACCTCATACGGTCACTAATTTAATTAATTCACATTCAATGCTGCTTCCTTGAGATACAGCCATTCTCCTGCTACTTCTGTTGGATCTTCAATAGTTGGGTCTTTCTGTGCGTCAATATTTGAGACGCCAACAATGGGTGGCTCAAAATCTGTTTGACCTTCAGCTCTAGATCTCATATGCGGCTCCATAATCCTGTGATGGACACAATATAAATCTACTATTATTGCTTAATATACAGTGCAACGTTGGTAATTAAAATACAATTTGGTACTCCGCCGTACAAATTGAAGTGCTTCGTCCATTTATAAAAATTGTCAGCTCTTTTGGAGGTCAAAATTTATTCAGTATGGACACTGATACGTATCCCTAGTTAAGAACCGTTTTACTTCCTCAAGAGGGTATATTATCAAGGTTGTACTGTAATAAGTACATATTATGTAATTATGCAAGCAAAACTGTACGTATATAGCCCTCACTATCTATATGCCTCCTCCCCATATTGTATTGCAATATTGTGATACACACATACCTCAGTTCAGTTAATAATGTCACGGTTGTTTCTTGAATATAGCCAAATAATATTCTAGCTCCTGCTGTTACTGGGACAGGATCTGGCTTATTATTCAACAGTCTTTAAATATCATTTTTTAGTCTGCCAGCATCATCATGACCATGCATGACTAATGATGACAATCATGCAGAGTTAGTTTACAATAATTAATTGAATTCCACTCATTACTGACATTCCTCTATAGGCAGATTATTAATATGACACTTATTATCAAGCGATTTGCAAAAAAAAAAAAAAAAAAAAAATCGAAAATACCTCTCAAACAGCACTTGTAGCTGCCATTACTAACACACACATTCCCCCATGCTCTGATAGTGAGCTATGAGCTTTCTAATTAACGTTAAAACTATATATTCCAAGGTATAGGAATGGGAGGGGCTGAGTGGGCGTGCCAGGTACTATACTGTAATATACAATATCATCAATGATATTGTCAAAATATATATGCTACATGCATAATACAGCTACATGTAAATGTACCTCTATGTATACTTCAATAAATTCTTTTCCCTCTGGCGTCTGTCCATTAAAATACAAAAGTTTTTTTTCAAGTTGTATACTGTTATAAGCCCCATTCCTTTCATTTACCTAACTCCAATTGACCATTCAAAAGGATGATGATCTAATTGTCTATTGAATACACTTGTTACATACTTAGACTAGAAAGAATGCTCAACAACCACCGGCTTTCCAAGAACTGCATTCTTTTGTATTCATAAAAAAAGCACTATAGAGTAATTGGCTAGGGTATAACTATTAAAAAAAGAAAGTTGCCAGCTAGTCTGTGAATTTCTTTTAAGCACATTATAATTACTCACAACAAAAATGCTTGCATGCTACATGTTCATGCGTTTTTTTTTTCTGATGTGGGCTCTGTGGCTAAAGCATTATAATACCCCGCCTGCAGGCCCACAACTATACTAGACCTATAATGCAATTAACATAATGTCAGCACGACAGGTATATGTGATTTAATTAGGGATGTGTATATGTGGGCTAATATAATGCTATGGTATAATTAACTTACATAATATATTATATATTTTTGATTTCATCATAGATGCACTAGCTGAATCTGCTAGCTTCCATTAATTGTTCTTAAGTCCACACACTGCTGTAATTGACGGTATACCCACTCATAATGCTTTTTTTTATATTCAGGTAATTTTAATGATAAATAAACAATAAACATGTCATTATTATATGATACAAAAAAAAATTAAAGGATTAAAAAGTCAGAAAAAAAAACCTCAGTTGCTATAGGTATTGCTATACAAGAACCTCACTGGAAGTACCACTCCCCCTGAATGCCTGGGTAACTTCATCATCCAGTTCAGCCTCAGAATCAGAGAGGTTATCATAGCTACTACGAGGAGAAGGGACACACCCACGAGCAACAAAGGACTAAAAAAATATGAACAAAAAATAGTAAGAACAAAGGAAGAATGAATGTAACTAACATTAAGTTTCACAATTGACGCTAATATCAGTCCAAGATAAGGAGGGGAGGGTTTGAGTGGGCGTGTCAGGTATTCCGGGTGATACTGCACTCCAACATAATATGGATGCCCTAGCGATGACATCATATGACATCATCAAAATACACTTATATACCAGCTGCTGCACATGATGTACCTTTCAATTCCATTATCTCCATCCTCTTTCCCTCGACATCTTGTCCAACAAATCGCATTCCTTTACCTTCAAAACTCTCAACCAACTCGGGATTAATCTAACACGAAAGGACATAATTGACAAAAAAAATCACCAAGAACTAAAACTACATGTACAATACAAAGAAGTACAATTTAATACACATAAACTTTACAGTATACTATAATGTACATGTATTGTATACATGTATCTGGCCAATTTTTTTTTCTTTATAAAAAGCAGTTTCCATGAATAAACTTGAACTCAAAATCTACACACATACTTCGTATCGGTGTCTGTGCCTCTCTTCAACATGGTCTTCATTTGAATACAGCTTTCCTAAAGAATTGAGATATATCACTGTAGTGTAACCATTAAACTGTCCTGCCCACTAATACATGTATTTTTAAAAGCCCTGCCTACTCTGATATATAAAGGGCATCAGACGAAGTATGAATTCTCACAGAATATCTCAAACAAGAGGTGTCAGAATTATTGTTATACTTACAATCATCACTTGCCCCACCCATTTCCCGCCCACTCATTACTCACTAATGATTGAATCTCCATGTTTGAATATTGTTTTTCTCTTTCCCAGCCTCATTGTCCCACCCATTTCCCCGGGATTGTGTTCGGGCATCTCTATGACAATAGGATGCTCAGTTTTCTCATCAAACTCAACAGAGTTGGCACCTACAACTTTGAGATCATGTGATAGTCACATGACTATTACAAATTTTTACCCTGCATGTTGAGGACATTCCTTGCAAACTCTATGGCTGCCACTTGTAGACCAAGACAAACACCTACAGATTCAATGAAGATAAAAAACATTTAATACATCTGTTAAGAACAAGTACATTAGCTACAAAAATATTTTACTGAAAGTTTTGTGTCTGATCAGATTTAAAAAGCTCGTGTTTTTTAGAAATCATTGAAACACTCGTTTAAACTGATACATCACCACAGACAGCAATATGGAGACACACCCATTAATAATATGACACGCCCACTTTATCCTCACCCAAATATGGCAGTTTCTTTTCCCGGGCATATTTTGCTGCGGAAACTTTTCCCTCAATACCACGTACACCAAATCCACCAGGTATAATCATACCCCTAAATAATGAGGAGGGGGAAGAATAGTTAATGAATAGTTAGTTAATATTGTATGTCCTATATATTGAGACGTACTGTGCTCCACAGACTACACTCCATGAATCGTGATATTTGATTGCATCAATGGATTGCATTGATTCTTCCAAGCACTCGGCTTCTACATACTAAAACGAGGATAGACCAATATAAAAGCTATCAGTACAATTCATAATTACGAAAATACAGTATAGTTATAGTGGAGAAAAAAAAGTCAAGTTTGTATTTTTTTAAGACTGATAATCAAACAGTGATCCCTATTTCTATTGCTACAAGTATATCCAGCTGTAATAGTTCTGTTACATTACAGCTATAAGTACTATGATTGTTTAATGAAGATTAAAAGTTGCAACAGAGAATTATGACAGCTGGAACTCTGTCAAAAAGGGGGATTACTACTGAACCTGATTTTTTTTTCTTGAAGCTTTTTTTGTCTACTACTGTATAATAACTAGTACTATAAAGATGTGACTCAGACAAGGCTGAAACTAAAAACTAATCAATGATGGGCGGAGCTAACAAATCTCACCGCATTCATACTGGCATAGTCAAGTCCTCACTGTCACATACTAACTGCACATATAAATGTAGTACTCGATAGTGCATTATATACACAAACCTTCAAGTTGAGTTTCTTCCTGCAGGACATGGCAGCATGTTTAAGGGCCTTAATAACTGAGATATACGAATCCTCAAACTCAGTGTATTTCCCCACCAGAACAATCTTCACTTCATCACGAATATGGTCATACCTGAGGAATATAGGAGAACTGAATAGTAGAACAATAAAAACCCCTACAAATACATGTACATTGAACAGTAGAATTTCCTTTAATCCTTATAAACTAAAAGGGGTTAATTTGTCCATACTGTAATACTTTAAGCACTAAAAGTACATGTACATGCATTGTAAAAAACTACAATAAAAGAAAGAAATCCAAGCTTTGTAAAGGAATTTTTACTTGTCAAAATAAAAGATTTCCTTCCAGGGAACCATCCTCCCCATCCTCTGTAGGAATTACATGTACTAACCGTTCAGCTATGTTCTTCCATTTACGAAGGAACAAGGAATCACGAGGGGAAGATATGGGCATTTCAAGACGCTCCAGTAGGTACTTGAGGACACCTTGCTTATGAAGTAACAGAGGAACACGGTAAATGGAGGTGCAGTCATGAACGGATATAACCTAATAATAGTTATATTAATGGATAATAAACTATATCAGGAGAAAGGTAGGGGGAGTACCGTATAGGGCACATTGTTCGTGGGACGTAAATTTCACGGTTTTTGTAAATTCGTGAACTATAAATCCACAAAATTGTAATAGTGCCATGACCGTGTGTTTACTCCACATGATTCGTGAAGGTTAAATCCGTGAATATCGATTTTCACCATTTTTGCGAAATTTGCGTGCCTCGAACTATATACCCTATACGGTATTGCTTGTACTGTACCTGGCCAGGAGCAACATGGCAGAAATTAGAGATCTTTGCCTTCACAACCTCACCTATTGGGTTCTGACTTCGGCAAACAATCTAACATAAGAAATAGTAACATTTAGGAATGGGGGATTAGAATAGTATACAATTAAAAACCTAATAATTATAGATATACATAATAGTTTGTATACTGAGCAATTGCATGTACAGTTGGCATCAGAATGTACTAATTCTCATGGAAATAACTCAAACAAGAGGTGTCAGAATTATTATATATAGAGTAGATCATCATTAGCCAACCAACCATCATGTACATGTATCTATATTGAGTACAAGTATTGAGTTGTCAGGTCAGAATGGGATTGTGGCTGGGTGACATTGAACTCACAATATCGGGGCTGAGTCCCAACCCTCTCATTTGTCGGACGCCATGTTGAGTGGGCTTGGTCTTCTGTTCTCCTGTGCTATTGGGCTAGGAAATGATTAAAAAAAAAAGGAAAGGATTTTTAAAAGTTATACTATCATAACTCAGACACAGTTCTATAATAAAGGTGGATTTAGAAAATACATGAGAACAGTATGAACCCTTAATGTGCAGCTCAACTTTTTTCGTATGTGAACACTTCAAACTTTACCATACTAAATGCATATCATTGTGTAAATCCACCTAGGTACATTATCAGGTTTCCAAAGGGTACAGCTCAGTTTGAATACTGATAACAAATCTACAAAGACAACCTGATAACTGGTGTCATTTACAGGTGAAGAAATTCATATACAATGTACCATCATGGCCATACCCAAAGAGAGAAAATATAACCCATGGATAAGCTAAACTTTATGTATACAGTACAGTGTACATACATGTACTTGTTTGTTGTAACTATATTAGAGTTCACCTTGTAATAACCTGCTTTCTTTATTTTCTTTGCTTTTTTAGACATTATAAGCCAAATGTACCAAACACATGCATACATGTATTGCGTATACAAGTACATGTACATTGTACACATATACCCAACCAAGTCCATTGAACAGTGCTATGAACAGAATAGTACATCTTAGTGTAAACTACAGACTACATGTACATGTATATACACTGTATATTAAATGGTTATTTCTCAATTTTATTATACAATGTACCCCTATCGATCTCCTATCCCCTTTTACCTGTGGTATTAAACTGACGTGGACATTACAGAAGTTCTTCATTCCAACTTTGAACTGGAATTGCCTGAACCCCTCAACAAACGGCATCCCTTCAATATCACCAATGGTACCTCCCAACTGAAGAATAATAACAAATAAATTGGCAAAATAATATTATTGAACTAAGAAGGAATTGAAAAAAGCAGTCAAAGTGCAGGTACAAATGTGTGAAAAATAAACAAATTCTCAATCTTTAGCCACCTGCTAATCTAACATGTAAAGGGCTTCCACTGACCTCTATTACACAAACTTGAGGTCTACCACCATCCTTATCTACTGGTGTCCTAGCAACACGCTCCACCCACTCCTGGATAGCATCAGAAACATGTGGAACCACTAGGGAAAGGTGACAAAGACAAAAAAAAAACCTTTGAAAACATCTCACAATCAAATCTACAAATATTTGGTTGTACAGGTGAAGCCCATACATGTACATGTACATGTACATGGTGGCAAGA
Source organism: Chalinula nematifera (assembly GCA_036873525.1). Taxonomy (NCBI): domain Eukaryota; kingdom Metazoa; phylum Porifera; class Demospongiae; order Haplosclerida; family Chalinidae; genus Chalinula; species Chalinula nematifera. The sequence continues at coordinate 14,755 of JAYJLX010092014.1, forward strand.
CAGTGAAGGCGCAGATCTACAATTTTATGTCAATTTTTTTAAATGCTACTGTAGATTTAAACAAAATTACATTCACCCTGTACCGTAATTACATTTATTATAAATTTCACCTTGTACTGTTTTCCCCAGATAATCTCCTTTCCTCTCCTTCTCTATGACCTGTCTGTATATTTTACCAGTTGTTATATTATTATCACGGGTTAAGGTAACGTCCAGGAACCGCTCGTAGTTACCCAGATCAAGGTCGACTTCACCGCCATCATCAAGCACAAACACCTCACCTAAAGGAGAGAGAGAGAGAAATAGACAGAGAGAACAAGTGAATTATTAAGATTAGTTATAAAGGTGATTCAGATTTATTGCACAACATTCGGACAACATTGCTAATTGCTTTGATGTGCAGAAAAAAAAAACAATAAAATATGTACTGCTAGGCATTGAAAAATGCTGTTTCATATATGCAATAAGCACATAATGGAGTAGCCATGGTGCAATAACAGTATACCATCTATTTAGTAAACACATCAGTACATGAATCGATGTTGCTATATAGTCAATAATTACATTACTATTGAATTAGTTGCACATCTACTCATTCACATATAGTAAAGGTTCACGTGTATATAGTAAAGGAAGTATGCAAATTTGTTATCAGAATTCCAGGAAAATTAATTTGGATGGGCTGATAAATCACATTTTCCATTTCTCAAGGTTTAACGAGTTAATTTGTTAATTTAATATTATATTGAATAAAAGAAAAACCTTTTTAATCATGACACTAATGTAAATACTGTTTGAAAGGTCAAATTACCCACACAATTGACACTAACCATGCTCATAAGGTGAGAAAGTTCCAGCATCAATATTAAGGTAAGGGTCGATCTTAATAGCCGTTACTCTGAGACCAGCTGACTTCAACAGGGTGCCAATACTACTGGTAATGACTCCCTTACCAACGCCACTAATGACACCCCCACTGACCAGGATGTATTTGATGGGATCCGTAGACGGGTCTGAATCGGCCTCGACTGAGACTGAAGAACCACTCATGGCACTACAGAGAGAGGGAATATACGGTACAATAGTATTTGACATTAGAGGCAGGGAGGGCCGTGAATGGCAATCATACAGGCTATTTTGGATTTTGTTACACACAAATACAAGTTAAAAGCAGAAAAGTATCTCAAGCTAATCCTTACTCAAATGTTAACACCCTGTAAACCACAGGATCAGGCTCCAAACTGGTTGAGTAGGAAATTGTGAAAAGTGGGAGAATTAGACCAGACAAATAGAAGGGTTTGAAGTACAGTAGACCACAATCACAATGTAGAATAGTAAAAAAATAGCAAAATACAAAAACCCGCGCAAACTATATATTTGATATTCATAACGCGTGAACACTGAACACAAATATGATTTAGAATAATAGCTCACCAATTTGGCCTAACAACACAAGTTTTTTTTTTTTTTTATTGATTCACTGCTTTTTTTTTTTTCTCCTTCCTCTGACACAGTAAATAATAAAACAACGCTGGATTTGCTCAGTCTTAGAAAGAATGTGGTTTACTCTGCCAAAATGTCGTCTTATCTTTTTAAACCATGTGGGACTTCGATTAATGAATGAATTAATTAAATTCATTGGCCCAGCCCATGCCATTACGCGCCATTTTTTGGCGGAATCCGCGGGAAAAGAAAGAATGTTTTTTACTTAGAAAAAAAAAAAATGTCTACCACCAGAGGAGGTTTCCATAGAGGCAGAGGGTTTTGGAGGGGCAGAAGTAATGGCAGCAGTCACTATAACAGTAGAGGACAGTGGCCAAGAGGTAGAGGTGGAAGTCAGTCAGGAATGCAGTCCGGTAGTAGAGGGAGAACACGTGGCTACCCTCAATATACTAGTGGTAGAGACAAACCGGGTAGAGAAGAGAGGGATTGTTGTACTAGTGGAGAAGGTAATGGCGGCAGTTGTAGCAGGGCTGGAGTAAACCAGAGCCAGGAAGTGTCAGAGCAGGTCGATTCTCTACCTAAAAGACGTCGAACAAGACAAGCTACTCTAACAAACTGTCCCTATAAACATTGGAAGCTATACCTACCAGAAGAAGGTTAGTATACTAATTAATTATAAGCACTATTAGCAGGGACATACTCATTGTTGAATGTCCTTATAGATTATATCTCAGATATGTCAGGAGTTGGCCTCAAGGTCTCGTCCTTTCTGAAGCACTTTAAATGTGAACTTTTAAACTATGCTCATGTAAGTAACACTTATTGGTATTGATTAAAAAAAAATAAAGTATGGGTTAAATGAATGAATTTTAAATATTATATGTATTTTACAATTGGTATTTTATAAGCATTTATTTATTAACATGTCCACTTATATTTTATTGAACCACTAAAATGAGTAGATGCGAATAATAGTAGGCGTAAGGTAATATCTATGCTGGCTTTCTCTGTAGGAAGATATTGACATGGATATGTCTGTTTCTGTGGATTACAACAAACTTAAAACTGATAGAGGTAAACAAAAACGCTATAATTACGTGTAACTAGTATGACTGGTTTCATAATTATTTTAATCATTAGATATATCCTCTGGAATACCTCACTTATCAGAGGAACTAAAGAACACGCCTGAACTCATTCTAAACTGTATAGCCTTGGCATTTCACACGGTTTGTCCCACCTATAGCTATTCTTTCTTCTCCAATTCCACAGCATTATATTGGAATATAGTCGCATGATTAAATGTACATATAGGAGGAAAGGGGAAGGGAAGACTAATTAAACTATGGTTCCTACTCTGTCTTCTATCCTATTATTAGGTATTGGAGGTGTCATATTTCGCTCCCTGTGAGGGTGATAAGGAAGAGGATCGTATATTGAAGAACGAGTCACTTGGTATTGTGGAGAAGAGAAAGTTTGCTGTTAGGTACAGTATGGATTTGCGGTCATTAATATACAGTGGGCTTGGCTTACACCCGAGTCTCATTCCTGTTTGATAATGATTCATGTTGTGGCTGATGATGGATGTGGTTTAATGACTTGATGTTAAGTCTCATTCTCATTCCATTAGGCTGTATGGGTATGAGTCTGAGTCAGAGGTATCATTCAAGAAGATTAAGGCTCCACTGTATGGCAAGTGTGTTAGTGTCAGTGGTACTGTACTGAGAGTGAGCTCCATTAAACCTCTGGTTACTCAACTGGCATTTGCATGCGTGGCATGTCAGGAAACCAATGTGAGTCTAGTTAATTAATGGTTATTATAACTAAAGGAATATAATTATATAATGATATTTGAATTATTTCCCAGACTGTATTGACTCCTGACGGGAAATACTTGCAACCAACTTCAGTGAGTTTTGCTATTAGTAATAGCGTATTATACATGTACGTGTAAAGCTATATTTTAGGCCTACATATGGAGTTATGTCATATACATGTACATGTAGTGTACATGTACATGTATACTGTGCCCTATGCTTATTGGTAAGTTTTCCCACCTTTTTTCTTTACTATTGAATTATGGGTGGGTGTGGGCAAGTGACAAAGAAACCTCACAGTTCCTAAATTGTGTGTCTAGTACTGTGTACAGTGTATTGTAGTGAGAATAATTGTTACACATTATTAATCCTATACAGTGTTGTGGTGAAGGGTGTCGTAGTCGAACATTCACTCCCATGAGATCCTCTCATTTAACGGAAACAATAGATTGGCAGAAGATAAGGTACGTATCAACACAAATAAGGTTTCTTATTCTACTGTTCTCTTGGGTCAGGTTACAGGAGTTGACGGGCGATGATAAGAGAGAGGTCGGTCGTATCCCACGAATGATTGAGTGCGAGTTGACCTCTGACCTCGTCGACTCGTGTGTTCCCGGAGATGTGGTTACCGTGACAGCCGTTGTCAAGGCAACTGGATCCAATGATGAAAGTACTTAGATAAATATGAATATTTGACTGGTTTATAATAACTATTGATAACCAGGTCATTCACGATCCAAGGACAAGTGCATGTTCATGTTGTATCTCCAAGCTATCTCCATTATTGCTACTAAACCAACTTCACATGGAAACTCAGGAACTGAATTCACTTTAAAGGTGCATATATACATGTATGTACATGTACACATGTATAACAGTAGCTTGGCCTCTACTACAAGTTAAATTGTTTACTGTATTAATACGTATTTCTCTCAGTCTTCTCCCCTCTTTACATGTACGTGGCAACTATACAAGCATACATGTATACTTATGTACTTCTTCATGCATTACGGTAGCTGATTCAGGCTGTACACTGTATTAATACCTCCCCGAAGTTCCCTCCCCTCCCTATATGTGCATGGTAGCTACGTGTATATAGGCTTATATATACAGTAGCTTTGGCCTCTAGCTATATACACATTGTGTAATACTTTATTCAAGTTCCCTTGCTACACTTACAATATACAATTGTACACATGTACATGTGGTCAACCTGATTGGACTTAAGCATGTGCCATATATAACATACACATAAAAGGGTTAATATTCACCTTACCATGCCCCCTTCTACAGGACTACTATGCTATAGAAGCGATTCATGGTGAGAGTGATATCCTTCGACTATTAGTAGGGTAATAGAATTATTGATCATTGTGTATTACACTGTATGATTAATATTATTGTCTCGTTTGATGATAAGGTCTCTGTGTCCTACCATATATGGTCATGAGGTAATGTGTATATTCTCTTGTTGTGTTGGTCTTGTAATTAAAGATGGATTTACACTATAAACATAACATTCACAAACCATAAAAGTTAAAACAAATTCAACTTTTACTTTAATTTAATGGTTCCTACTCTTCCAATGTATTTGATTACGTTATGTAATGTTGCATGATTGTTAACGTTTATAGTGTAAATCCACCTTAGTGCTGTTTGTATCGTGTCATGATACGTTGTATGTACATGTATGTTAGTTGGTGAAGGCTGGATTGTTACTGTGCCTGTTTGGAGGGAAATCGGCTGCCAACGATGACCAGGCTAGTAGTCCCACAATATACAACACACTGTATATGCTTTATATTGTTTCTACATGTGCTGCTATCGCTAGTATAGAAGTCGGTGTCTGTAAGAGGAAACCCACATATATTGGTAGTTGGTGATCCAGGACTTGGGAAGAGTCAGGTACAACAAGATTACTTGGCAGCTGAATAATACTCTTAGCTTTCCTCACTCTCTCTCTCTTTCTCTCCTTCCTCTCCTTCCTATATCTATAGATGCTTCAAGCTGCAGCCAATGTGGCCCCTAGAGGTGTCTATGTGTGTGGTAATACAAGTACTGCCACTGGTCTAACCGTGACGCTAACTAAGGAACCCGGCTCAAGCCAGTATTCCCTGGAGGCTGGTGCACTGGTAATGGCTGACCAAGGTACGTACATGTAATACATGCAGTTTTTATTAAGAATATTTTTATGTTGAAGTTTAATGCATACACTGTACAATATATTCAATGCTGAGAGTTATCAAAGCTTTCATCTGTTGTCTCCCATCCCTCTCTCTAGGTTGTTGCTGTATTGATGAGTTTGACAAGATGTCTGTCCAACACCAGGCCCTGTTAGAGGCAATGGAACAGCAGAGTATCAGTATAGCTAAGGCTGGTATAGTGTGTACTCTACCCGCCCGGGCATCCATATTGGCAGCTGCTAATCCCGTGGGCGGACACTATAATAAAGGAAAGACAGTTTCAGAGAATTTAAAGTAAAATAATAATATACAATTCAGGAAGAATTGATTGAATTACATGAGATTTTTTCCCCTAGAATGAATGGAGCTTTGTTGTCCAGATTTGATTTGGTAAGTTCCATTTTGTGTCTATATTGAGGTGTCAGCTGAAGTCTGTTCACATTCAATCAAGGATTTGCTTATTGGATATTCACATTAATCATGCCTACTTCAGTACTGCCCATGCATGTCTGTAATTACTGTAATATTAATATTAACGAGGAAATCTTGACTCAAACATGGTTATACGTGAATGGATTTAATTCTGTGTATACAACAGGTGTTTATCCTCCTCGATAAACCAGACGAAGAGATGGATTGTCTATTGTCAGAACATGTTATGTCTCTTCATTCTAAAAGGTGATATGCCACATCGTCACTGTAAACTTATGCTACAAACAGTCTACCAATGCTTATTCAACTATGTCACATTATCTATGTGTACCCTTTAGGTCTAAATCTACTCATACTGCCTCAGCCACAAGGAACAATGACGTTAGTGCACGAGCATATATATTCTCAAAAGTGCCACCATAGTGTTTATGTGTTGTTGTATTGCTTGGGTGTTTATAATAGGGTAGTGTATCCATGGGTAACCGGTCGTTATTGGATCTGGGAGGTGGGAGGAGTTTGTTGGAGCGGCTGAAGATAAGATCAAAGGATGGATTCGATCCCCTACCAACACATTTACTGAGGAAATATATAGGTATCATTGATTAATACAATAAGAATATTTGACGTAAGTTTTGATAGATCACTCAGTGTAAGCCAGCACACTTCCTTTGATGAGTTGGTCCATACCCTTATTCGTTAAGCATTAGTACATTTTTTGTTCTTTTTTTATGGGAAAAAAAAATCTAACTTGCTATGAGCCATTCCTGTTGTTTCCACCCTATTCACTCTGGCTGACCAACTAAAGGAAGCCGGTAACAATAAGTCTTTGGTTGCCTCAATCAATGGGTGAACATATTATGGACAATAGAAGCATTCAATACAAAGGAGTGACTGATAGACAACATTTTAACACTGACAGTTTGTGCATTGCTTACTACATCAACTACATGTACCTACATGTACATGTATATGTACACCCTCCTCACTATGGCTCAGGATAATAATAACACTATATATAATTATCTCCCTCCCTCTCCCTCCTATAGCCTATGCCCGTATGTATGTCCACCCTACTCTGAGTGATGCAGCCGCTAAAGTATTACAGGAATTCTACCTTCAGTTGAGGAAGAACCATCACAAGTCAGACTCCACCCCAATTACTACCAGACAGCTGGAATCCCTTATCAGATTGACTGAGGTAATATAACACACTAACACATGCTAACCATTATCTTAGCCATAGTATACAGTGGAACCTCCGAATAATGAAACTTTTGGGACCAATAAATTACTTTGTTACTCAAAGGTTTTTTTTTTTTGAAGAGAGGTTGCTTAAACCAATGTTTAAGCAACCTCTCTTCAAAAAAAAAAACCTTTGAGTAACAAAAATATTATTGAGGTCCCTTTGAGGTCCCTTTGCCAGTGAAACAATTTTCACTGGCAAAGGGACCTCAAAATATTTTTATTACGCAGAGGTTTTCATTAAAAGGAGTTTTCATTATCAGAGGTTCCACTGTAGCTATAAAGTCTATGGTACATGTACATGTACATGCATATACATGTACATTACGTTTACATCTATAATTTCAATTTGTATGATTAGGATACATGTTATGTATAAAAGCCTGATAAGCAATATTCATTATGATTTTATTGCTATACTGTTAGGCACGAGCTAAGCTGGAGTTGAGAGAGGTAGCAACTGAACAAGATGCAAAAGACATAATAGAACTGATGAAGAACAGGTGAATATCATCCCTCTATACCATTATATTATAGTGACTTTATGTTTTCTTAATGTACATGTATAGTATGTGTGACACGTATAGCAATGAATCTGGGTTCTTGGATTTTCACCGGTCCCAGCATGGTTCGGGTATGAGTCAGAAGTCTCAGGCCAAAAGATTCGTGTCTGAGTTGACAAGGCTATCAGAAAATACGGGCAACTCGATATTTAGTGTCTCGCAATTGAGAGAGATATCACAGGTATATTATTAGAAGTTATTAATAAAGATAAGACAAGACCACTGACTTAAAATGTTACATGCTGTGCTGTAAAGTGGGATAACGTTTAATTGCATATTATAGTGCTTATTATAATTATGATTTCCATTTTTATACAGAAAATGGGTCTGAAAGTTAAAAGCTTTGAAGACTTTGTCTACTCTTTAAACAATCAAGGATTCCTATTGAAGAAGGGACCCAACCTGTATAAAGTACAGACATCATCGCTCATGTAATCACCTGTCATGCAGGTTGATGCAGCCCCTTATTTTAACTATTCTTAATAATCATTAGGTGCTCATTTATCAAATATAGCACCTCCTTACATAATATATATTTATCATCTCATTATCCCGAGCCACGTAGTGGGGAGGGATACGGTAGTCGGCGTGTTAGTTAGTTATCCCGAGCCACGTAGTGGGGAG
>JAYJLX010092125.1:0-23044 GCA_036873525.1 Chalinula nematifera
TATATATATTTGGTGTAAAATTGACAAGCTTACATCTCAATTGATGACTCCACAATAAACATGATAAAAAATGACCCATATTACCATCAGTATAATTCCTTTCTAGTAACTGTACCACATCAGTTGTGTAAACATACATGGTCTACTATCAACACATGATACAATAGCATATAGTAAGTATACAATACACATATAATACTAATATTAAAACAATACTAATGTTATTACATATACATATATCAGGATTATGAATTAATTAATTATGGAAGCTAAAATTCAGCTAGAGGGGTTATTTATTATAGATTACATATGCCCAGTATACAAAGGATTATAATAACTATAATACAGTGGGATCAATGAAGGAAGGAGGAAGTTGGGGGGGGCGTACATGTATGTACCACATTTTAATAAAAAAATATGTTAGAGTCAAATCTTGTAGCTACTACTCTATTATGCATTGCATTATAACAACATGATTATGTGAATTCATTATTAGCCAAATGAATTACAAAGTAGTTTTAAATAAGGTCTCATGAGAGAGTACATCAATTTTCACATACCCATAACTATTATAACTATATACAATAAAGGATATTATTTGAGTATAGCATTATGTTTAATAATGTACATGTACATGTATGTGAAATAAAAACAAAACCTTTGAAATACATGTGTGCATGTATTCACTTCAAGCAAAGTACAGTTTTAGTATAATTATAATGTGTATATGTACACTAGCTATACAGTGACACTATACAGTGACAGTATTGTACCCAGTAAAACGAGAAATGTAAATGATTTTGGGGTTTAAGAACTAGATGTGGACAAGTCTGGTATACGAGCAATCATTTGATATAAAGAATATTGTATATAAAGCAATAGACATAGATATCATGAAAGAAAGCTTCAGTGTGGAATAGCTTACATACCAATCAACCAATTGATGACTCTCAACACTCCATAATGACTCATAATTGAAAAAAAAATGTTGCCCAATATTACTGGTATAATTTCTTTATATATACTGTACATGTACCACACCACATCGGTTGTGTAAACACACAACTGATTGGTGTGGTACATATTACATGGGTCTAATGTCAACACATGATACAATAGTAAGCGCATATACTATAATGTTATTATGGCTGTCTCAATCAGTTAAATTGGTTGATTTGTAAAATAAAACAGTGTTGGAAAATCACCCACATGTATGTACCAGATACCTGCCAACTTAATATCCCATTACATATGACATCAAGAGCTCCTGTACATAATTATGAATTAATTTTTCTCTTCCAGCCCTATACTTGTTTCATTACTTTTGTTGGGGGTCTATGCTCCTCTCATTCCTACTTTTGTTATTTTTTTTGAAGACAATTTTTATCTATGTTGTATATATGATGTATAATAATGAAATATATGGCTCGACCACTAGACAACTGGCATTGTCAAGTTTTCAAAGCAATAACTCCAGCTATATGTGCATTAATTTCCTATTATTGCCCAAAGGAGAGTAATGATCAATCATATTCATTAGATCACTCTATTATCTTACTGGGCCTTTGATGTGACTTGTTAGATGGATTCATAGATTATGTAAGCTATAAATGTGATTGCTATTCATGGTAAGAGGCTGGAGGACAAATAGTAACTATATGCTGAATCACATAAAAGCCACAATTAGGCTAGAGGGGCTTGTTATTATTGATATGCATATATGCATGTTTACACACAGTAAAGGATTAATTATGATAACTATATACACAGAGGGACAGAGGGATCAATGAAGGAAGGAGAGGGTTGGGGGCGTATGTACTACATTTTAACTTCAAAAAAATATGTTAGAGATAAAGGCATTAACGTCTCTGTTATGCTCTGGGTTTTGTTTTCCTGATTCACTAACTCAAAAGTGATTGGTGATTGGTCTATCGAATGGCCACTTTAAAAGGTTGTCATGCTCAGACTTCATTAGTACAAAGAACACACTAATGTGTGTTCCTTTGCCTGATCCATCCCCATTAAGATATGCTCGAATACGCGAGCAATACCCATGGGGTAAAGTATGGATCATGGTTCAGCACTTTAGTGCTTTCATTATTTAGGGGGTTGGGGCCATTATTGTTAATTGACCTTTGACCCTATTATATATTTTTAAAGCCCAGGAATTCATCCCATAAAGCTCTAGTTGAAGCAGCTACTAAAGTTGGTTTGTCTGTGTCCACCGCCTCCCATCCTCTCGTCCTACCTCAAGACTTCATAGACGAAGCTCTAATACTCAGTAATATATTAGACTTGAATGAATTAACAGCAGTTGAGCTGTTACTAGCAGGAGAACAGAACCATCCTGACTTTCCCTCGCTGACACGAGGACTAGTGGCTGTTTTGCTGTACTACGACGGCAAGCAGACTCTAGCTGATTCTCTTCGTATGTTGATCCAAGGCCGTCAGGGCTTATCGTGGGCCAGTAACCTCGCCAGCAATGTGACCGAATTGATTACCAAGTTTACGGACGATTTGTTGCAGAACGGATTAATGGAGGAACTGCTGAAGCAAGTGAATGAACTCAGTGTAGAGAAGGAGATGGAGAAGCTCTCCAAAGGTCAGGCCATCAAGGAAGGTCGCCATAAGCAAGACGTCATAGCCTTAATAAAAGGAATAAAATATATTTTAACTGATTGCCTGTTCTATTGGTCTTGTCAAACCCCCTTCGATAAAGATCGGATGTTGCTATTAGTCAAAGAGTTGAAGAAAGTATCAACCACCAGCGAGGGCCACCATCCTTTAGACCAGAAGTCTCTAGCTCTGTATTTCACCTTAGTATCCTCATTTACTGTGGGTAGCACATCGTATGACCAAGCCTCCCTCGAGAATATCTACAGTGACAGTCTGCCTGTGTTTTGTGACCATACTCTGATACCCGCCCTACAAGAAGAAATACTACTGTTTTTACACTATTTTCCTACTCTTTGCAGTGGAAACTTGCCCTACCAATTATTTGCATGGGGGTATACCGTATTTAGGAAAATAATGATATTCATTGGATTTTTGATGATATTCATATGATTTTGGCTAGCACCAATTAGCCACTGAGGGGGTCTGTGACTATTTTGTAAATTAACAATCACAGAACACATGCATGTTGTTATTCTTATTTAATAAAAATGAAGTCCTATGATTATTGTATTACAATGTGCAATAGAGCATTAGCAACAAGATTTGGCTCTAGCATATTTTTTTGAATTACAAATATTAAAATGTGGTACAGATGCCCCCTTCCCCCCACCCTCTCCTTCCTTCATTAATCCTTCATGTGTATATACATGTACAAGCATATGTATTCAATAATAACTAGCCCCTCTAGCTTAATTGTGGCTTCCATATGAGTCAGTACAGTTACTATTTGTCCTCCAACCTCTTGCCATGAATACCAATGACAGCTTCTATGAATCCATTTAACAACAAGTCATGTTCACTTCAAAAGCCCAGTAAGATAATGTGATTATTCTCTCCTTTGGGCAATAATGTGAATGCACATGTATATTAGAAGTTGTTACCTGGCGAGGCAATGCCAGTTGATTATACCATTATCATCATTGTTTATGTTCATCAATTATAACTTTATTCAATAAAATTAATGAACACAAATATTCTGGCCACCTCAAACAGCTACCAACAGAAAAAAAGCAACTTGCAAAGTGTCAAATGTCAAAGTCAACCTCATAACCAGGATGTCAAGTACAGTAGGAATGGAAGAAGGGAACGTTTGGCTTTGTCTATTGAATAAAATTTTAATTGGTGAACATAAACAAGGACAATAGTAATGATCCCAATTAGAAACGAATTTATAGTGTATTATACCATAGTATTGTATCTATGATGGGTAGGGATGATTATTCTTCATGAGTATTATTATTCATTAGAACCACCTCAAGTAACTTTTTTTGCCATGCACATGCATATCTGTAATACGTCATTTCTCAGTTCTCACATGCACATGCAATGTAGGTCTACATGACTGATAGTAATAATGTGGATATCATTACCATTGTAAACCATGCAACAGTTGGCCATGTAAATAGATAATTATACATCATAATTATACATTTACAGTGTGTCAAAATAATGTTGGACACAATTTGTTGGCTTCATGGGTGGTGACCAACAAAATGACATGATGACACGACACAGTAGTAGAGTACGAGTCGTATTATTGATGTAACTATAGGACCTCATATACACTAGTTAAATTAGCTGACGTACTTGACTGGATTCTGTGGTCGGCAGTCTTTGTTGGGAGGGCAGTCATGTTGGGCAGACTTTTTATAGCCTCTTTTTTCTCATTTTCTTTTGAGGTGTTTTGTAAGTTAATAATCATTGTCAATTTGTCACAGACCGAATTAATGTTGCAGTGTAAAACTACTGGGTATGCAGTGCATGTATACTTACATACATGTGCATGTACAATGTATATAAGACTGCATGTACATGTTACGTTTTGTTACATTATGATGGAATTATTTCTAAATAATGCCCACGTTGCCTGGCATTAGTCACTTCCCATTAGTGTATGGCTGTCTGTGTTGTCAACTCTGTAATGGTCAACAATAAATTTTATTATAATTAATTGAATTTTAACCCCTTTACCCCAGAGTATTTCAATACATGCCTACTATACAATGTACAGTACATGTACAGATATATAGTAGCTAGTACATGTACATATATATGTAGCTTGTAGAGTGGTGATATACTGTATGTACCATTTGATTGTTTTAAGTGTGAAGAATTATTATTGAAGTATGTATACGTGCTGTGTTATTGTAAAGTGCTTGGTGTGTGTGTATGTGCCACGACTGTGAAGAATATGTATGTGTTTCCTGGCCGGTCAGTGTGAAAAATGCTGTGTTGTCAAGTTACATTTGTTTTTGAATGAAATGAAGATACATGCATAACCGCGAGGGTTCAGCACTTTAGTGCTTTCATTAAGATTTGTACATGGCCAACTGTTGCATGCTTTACAATGGTAATGATATTGGGATTATTACTGTCAGTCCGCATGTTGATCTTCATTGTATGTACATGTGAGAAGTGGTGTTTTTGTAACTGTACAAATGTACTGTCATGTCATAATATTAATAGCATCATCTATTATGTACATGATTTACTGTATACCTTTTCTTTTGTATGTTTAGTGTTGTATGTAACTTTGTGTAAATGTTGCACCTAGTCATTCTGAATTTTCCATTATTTTGTTTTGTTGGTAAATAATTTTTTTTCTCTTATAAGTTTTTTTTTTAATGAAGCTATATGGCACTGTTATCTCTGATTAATCGTTAACATAACGTTTGGTACGCCATTACTTAAAATAGTACAGTTTTATTTCACATTTTACCACTGGCACAAATTAATAAGATTTTATCCCTCACTTACACTATAGCCTGAGAGTTGAGACAAGACCAGTTAGAGTACGCTGTACAGGTTAGTAGATTCACTGCTCAATGAACTACATATAAGCATATTTTGTTCACTATCTCCCATCTGGGTTCATTTTTCACTCCATTTTTTTGGTCTACTTTGTTGCCATCTAATGCATTAGCCACACATTCTGTCTTTCACACTCGTGTAGTTTACATATTGTTAAATTGACCGCAGATTTATTTGTGCATACAATGTACATGTAACTTTTGTTTCCCCATTTTTAACAAAATGTTTACCAGAAATTACTTTCAGTGTATTCTTTTTGTGTGTGTATTATATACAGCTATATTATATGAGAAGACTGCTTAAGTGGTCGTGTTTGGCCTGAACTTTGAGACCAGACTGGACCATGCTGGGACCAGACTTCATTACAGATTATAATACAGTAGGTATAGTAGGGATACCGTCCAAAACAATCCCATCATCCTATTTGAAGCCATTTAAAGCATAATTGTATAATGATAGTATGTATAGGTACATGATAACACCATAGTATACAAATCTTAGCTATATACCAGTATACCTGCTGTATACCAGCTGTATACCAGTATGTGTTTAGGTGGGTAAGTTTGCCACTATGGTCAGTTCCATGAAGAAAGATAATGATTAAATGAATGGGGACCCAAGATAAAGGTATACATAGATTACCATTTATTTATGACTTAAACTATTGTACATGTATATACCTTAGTCAATGGACTTGTGAGATGCATAAATTGTTTACCTTAATTTGGGAAATTTTCACCTTTAAAAAAATTTCATGTTAAAAAAATTTTATACAATGAGATCTTGAGCGATTATTGTGGAGTGTATATATCTACATATTTGCCATTGATTTACAATAGTGTCTAATACACATTACTATATGTTGTAATTTATGTATTACTGAAGTCCATTTTTGTTTTGAGTTGAGGATTGTATTCTTCGACAGTATATATAATTATTTACTCAAACACAATCATCCAGCAACATACGTATGTACAGTACATGTAGCTATACTAATAGAGTAGGTGTTTTTAATAGTGCACCCTGATACTTAATCATAAACTGATTATGTACTAGGTACTTGTAAGTTATACATAATCCCTTCTCTCTTTCTCATCCCCCCCCCCACTCTCTAATGATTAGCTACGTCTTCTCCAATGTCTGGGTATTCAATCTGTATTACTATCTGAGGGAAAGACCACGCCCACTTTGAATTATTAGAGACGTGATGTATTGTGATTATTTCACCTTTTTCATTAGATTTTTTATTCCTTAGCACTAACTACTAATTATTATTAATAAATAATTTTATTAGTCTTTCAGAAACTTGAATTCTATTTAACAAAGCGTTAAAGCCGTACAGCCATTAACACGACTGGTAGAGCATAATTGGAATTGGAGACATGCGTGGCAATCAACAGCAGCTATATATAGTCTATGCACTAGCAGGACATATGCACTAGTTACAGTATGGTAACAAACAATATCGTAAGACTTAGGTTGCATGATTAGTTGTTCCTATAGGGGTTTCTATTGGTAGGGCAAGGACTCATTAATTATCCAATTAATTATAGTCCATTAATTTAATTTAAAAATGTCCCGTCCTCCAACCTCGCCTCCAACCATGCTCCAACACACGAGTTCTTGTATGAATTATGATGAGCAAACTTTAAGAAAAAGAACCATTGTATCCCAAAGATGTGATAGTACTTGGATGGAAGGTTAATATGGTTGCTAGGATAATATTGAAATTCAGAAGAAATATTGTAAGTTATGAGTATTTTTAAAATTGATACGATTTTGTCTAGTAGGGCATGCCCTACTATGCCCTGCATTAAAAATGCCTAGCTACGTAGAGTATAGCTAGAGGGGTTTGTTTGGGAAAGAAGTTGTATTTGTATATTATGTGCAGAAGTTTATGTTTAGGAATGTGTAGTTATTTTGATCTACTAATTAACCAATACTGCTGGGGGGCATTTGCCTTTAG
Source organism: Chalinula nematifera (assembly GCA_036873525.1). Taxonomy (NCBI): domain Eukaryota; kingdom Metazoa; phylum Porifera; class Demospongiae; order Haplosclerida; family Chalinidae; genus Chalinula; species Chalinula nematifera. The sequence continues at coordinate 7,454 of JAYJLX010092125.1, forward strand.
AGTTTAGAATACACCTGTGCTTAATACCATTGTTGGAATCATTAACACATGCTGTTTAAAATCCCAAGACTATGGAATACTGTACTATAATTAACCCGAGCGTGGCGCGGAGGGTGATAGTAGTTGGTTTGAGTGTCTGTGTGTTCCCACGAAATCTCTGTGGATACTTATGGTAGAACTTCACTGACACTCCATTGAGGCGCTTGATATGCGATGTCAATAATTCCACATTCAAACGATTCTTGAAAACATGGCAGAGATTCAAACAAAGATTTTTGACAATTCTGATCGATAGTTTTGTTGGACACCATCTTTTTTGGCCGTGCCCCTTGAGCACATGTTGTAAATTTCTCAGTCACACCTATAGTTCAATAATTTTTGATCATGGTTTCTTTGCTATCTGCTTGGATCACGGCTTGGATACTTGCTTAGACTGTTGAGACCCTTGTTCAAGGGCAAATACTAGTCTCCCTATATGAAGGTCTCATATGCATCTTCAGGCTGCTGAACTAGTAATTTTGAGTTTTATTACTGTGAAAATTGGAGACTCTAAAGCTAACCTTGTTAGTCTGCTAATTATTGTTTTCATTAGGTGGTTTACCCTATATATATTACACTAGATCTGATGCCCCCCCCCCTCCCCTTGTGATCCGTTATTAGGCCAAGAGGATATAGCTATTGATTAGTTTGAGTATATAGCATTGGTAATTGAAGAATAGCTGCATGGTCCAGGACACCAAATATTATTACTAAGCGGGTACAGCTGAAACCATTATGCCTTCAAGTAGTATATATAGTACGGGTGCGAGGTCTATATGGCTAATATAAGACCCAAGCCCCGAGATATCAGCCCGAGGCAAAGCCGAGGGCTAATATCAAGGGGCAAGGACTTGTGCTAAGGTACAGCTGAAACCATTACGCCTTCAATTTGCAATTAAATTCTGATGCACATACATAACTATGTTATAATTTATATATTACTAAAGTCCATTTTCGTTGAGTTGAGAATTGCATTCTTCAACAGTAGCCCTATATTGTGAATGAGTATATATAAGTGAACAATGATTGTATTAACAAGCTTCTAGACAGACGGATATGCACAAGTATATAAAGTATACAAACATGCAGACAGACAAGTGGTTGTCATAATATTAGTTTACCCTTTCCAACCCAAAGATGTTTTGGAATTACAAAAAAAAGAAAGTTTGTAAAAAAAAAAAACAGTGACAAATACAATTTTTAAATGCTGCATGGTGAATACTACAAAGCCAATGAAGGATCACTATACAGTAGATATGGCGGCTTCCCTAACTCGCATCTTTCCTCTCTCTAGCTTACACGGGAACGATCATTGCCATGTCTAAAAGATCCAATATTTGCTACAAAAAGAAAAATTAGTAATACAATACTACAGTGGGCTATCACACATACACAATTAGGGAGTAACAGTAATAGACATACATATCTTACACACTATGCTGTAGATGTATGATGTATTCATTCATTGTGGAAAAATTTGTAATCACGTTTTAATAATTATAACTAATCTCGCAATCACAACCCCGGCTCGTCTACAGTATTATATCACAGCCTTTATGGCAGTGCAATGCATTAATTGCATGGGCAGATTTACATGTGCTAAGTACGGCCTCACTACCTCATTATATAATTCCATTTATTGGACATGAAGGTCAGACTCCTTCTGCAGTGGGTTCTAACAACAAAAAATAAATACAGGGTATTAAAAATAAAACTATATAAAGTACCTGTTTAAAGAACTCAAATATTTCTTGCACAGCAAACTGTCTTATACCGATAATAGTTCCCTCTCCAAACATAGTATAAGATTTTCCGCTGTTAGTTTTGTGCTGTAGTAGTATTCACAGAGAGAAAGACAGTGTACACAGTGGTATATTAATGGAGGGTGAAGGATACAAGGTCTCACCATTAGAACTTTCTACAAATCTTTTATCATGGTACCGGTACTACAAATCTCTTCGTAGATTTTATCTGTGGATACTTTGTTGTAGACGTGGTCTTTTAGGGAAAGAATTGAGGAACAGATATGAAGCACATGTACATGTAAGTACAGTAATTACCAAACTGATATCTGTTATAGACGAGTCTTTGCTCGAGGTGACCACTCTTGTCGTCCCTGGTATTCCAAACAGGTTTCATTGCTGGATCCCTATAGCATAAACAAACAATCATGCTAGTGAATAATGAAATTAAGCACTATATAACGACTCAATTGCAAGCAAGGGGCATATGCTGATGGCTACCCTTACACCAGTGTCTGCATGGTAGTTCTGTCTTTTTCAGCAGCCATGTGCTGGCATGTGCAACAGTGGGGTGAACTGCGTGAATGCATTTCTTCTTTCTTTCTCTTTCCACTATAGGCATGCAGCACATATAGATATCACAAATGTTAAAATACGCTTGTCAAAGCATACTTTGACGAAAATTTTTATGGCTTCTTTTTCTTCTTTTTCCTTATAGCTTTTTGTTCCAAATTCTTTAAATTTTTGTGAACTTGTAAAGACACGCCCGCGCGCAGGAACCATGCATGCACTTATGGGAGGAATTGAAGGGTATTCAGTTTCAGCTTTGGTTCCTCGACATTAATAAATTTTTGAAACTGGTTTGATATGATAGGGATTGCACATGCAGCTGTATTTGTCAAGTCTGTATAGGTGACTTCCTATAAGGAATAGTATATTAATGATCAATATATATGTATGTGTATCACACATCATCGCTGAATATATATCGACCTCTTATTAATGGGCTTTTGTAGTTGGACATTTTGTTCATCACGAAGGTAAGATTGACAACGGCATTCTCTGGAACTTCCTATATAATTACATTTATGTACTATCATTAATATTATGTCACTGAGTCTTGTTTGAATTGTATCACTGCATGATGGCAATTGAGGAGACATGCATGCACACGTGATACAATCAGTTAATTCATGACAATTTATTGCCATAACAATCATCCGAATCACTAGCTATATCAGTATATAGTGTCATCACGGGACTCAGTAGTAGGCAGATTTACATGTGCTAAGTGTACGGCCTCACTAGCGTATGGCCTCACTACCTCATTATATAATTCCATTTATTGGACACGAAAGTCAGACTCCTTCTGTGGGTTCTAACAACAAAAAATAAATGCAGGGTATTAAAAGTAAAAATACATATAAAGTATACCTGTTTAAAGAACTCAAATATTTCTTGTATAGTAAACTGTGTTATGCCTATGGTAGTTCCCTATCCAAACATAGTATGAGATTTTCCGCTGTTAGTTTTGTGCTGCAGTAGTATTCACAGCAGAGATAGACAGTGTATACACAATGGTATATTAATAGAGGGTGAAGGATACAAGGTCTCACCATTAGAACCTTCTACAAATTCTTTTATTATGGTACTACAAATCTTTTCGTAGATTTTATCCGTGGCCGGATCCCTATAGCATAAACAAACAATCATGCTAGTGAATAATGAAATCAAGCACTAACGACTCTTTAGGTATAGTTCTGTCTTTTCGGCAGCCATGTGGCATGCGCAACAGTGGGGTGAACTGCATGAATGCATTTCTTCTTTCTTTCTCTTTCTACTATAAGCATGCAGCACATATAGATATTACAAATGTTAAAATACTCTTGTCAAAGCATACTTTGACGAAAAATTTTATGGCTTCGCTTCTTTTTCTTCTTTTGCCTTATAGCTTTTTGTTCCAAATTCTTTAAATTTTGTGAACTTGTAAGGACACGCCCGCACGCAGGAGCCATGCACTTATGGGAGGAATTGAAGGGTATTTCAGCTTTGGTTCCTCGACATTAATAAATCTTTGAAAACTGGTTTGATATGATAGGGATTGCACATGCAGCCGTATTTGTCAAGTCTGTAGGTGACTTCCTATAAGGAATAGTATATTAAATCAATATATAATGTATGTGTATCACACATCATCGCTGATTATATATCGACCTCTTATTAATGGGCTTTTGTAGTTGGACATTTTGTTCATCACGAAGGTAAGATTGATGACGGCATTCTCTGGAACTTCCTATATAATTACATTTATGTACTGTCATTAATATTATGTCACTGAGTCTTATTTGAATTGTATCACTGCATGATGGCAATTGAGGAGACATGCATGCACACGTGATACAATCAGTTAATTCATGACAATTTATTGCCATGACAATCATCCGAATCACTAGCTATATCAGTATATAGTGTCATCACGGGACCCGGCATCTATTGGTACATGTATAGTAAGTACATCTACTGTATGTAATTATAAATTACATACCCTCTTCACTTAAGTTGCTACCAATAGTTTCTTCCCCATAGTTGATAGGGCTGGACTACTCTAATGTGACAAACTGCTGCTTTTACTATAATGCATTGCTGAACCACGAACCCGGCGGGCTGAACAAAGGAATAAACTTTAAACTACTGTCTTTTTTTTATGTTAATGCAAAAATTTTATTTCAAAAATTTTAATGCAAAAATTTTATTTCAGCTTTGGTTCCTCGACATCAATAAATCTTTGAAAACTGGTTTGACCACCAAATTATTTAGAAATTTTTATGCTTCCGTTTAACACGGCGACTTGCATTTGCTTGCAACTATATGTACAAAATAAGGTTGATAAGGTTGTTCCCCTGTATGAGTTCGGATATGCTCAACTAGTACTCTTTTTTGTTTAACTGCAAAGCTGCAATAAGGACATTGAAATGGCTTATCTGCCTCTTCCTGTATCAAGTCATGTTCCCAAAAGTGATGGTGTAATTCATTTAATTCTGGAAAACGCTGGTTACACTTGACACAGACAAAGGGCTGTGGGTTGGGCCTTGGGTTTGGGATACTGTTCATTATACCAAATGAATAATTCTTGTTCGGCAGATTTTGGTTTACAGGTACGATTGTATACAAGCCCACAACAACTAAACACCTCCACGTTTTTCTCCTCTTCAGTTCTGGCAAACTTTATAAATTTTACTAGTTTAAAGGAAAGGCTACCTACCATCTACGTAATATTGCTCGTTCTCATCGCACTTAACCTAGGTAATTAAATTCAATCGTATTATATACCTTATTCTCACTATTAATTGCATGTACTTAATTAAGTGATTTTTCAATATTTCTCAATTAACGTGTACTAAAAATAGCGTTTTTATAAATTTATTGCGAGCTAATAATAGTTAATTAACAAATTAACGCATACTAAATTTAGTGAAAGATTACATAATCACTAAAAGCGCCAAATATAGTACACGTAATCACTAAAAGCGCCAAATATAGTACACGTAATCACTAAAAGCGCCAAATATAGTACACGTAATCACTAAAAGCACCAAATATAGTACACGCAATTAATAGTGAGAATAAGGTAGTATGTGCACTTTACACTTGGTATTACTTACCTCAGTCCTCATGTAATTGTAGCCATGTAATTCCGTTAGTTCCGACTTCTTAATATATTTTCCGTCGTATGGGCTAAACCAAGCATAAACACGGTAGATCTTTTGCAGCAAAAACACCAAGACCACCACCATGCAGGAACCAATGATTGTTTAACCTTTAAATATTCGAGAGGGGTGTCTAGACATGCATGATTCGTTATTCAACTCGGCAAGCAACACAGGATCTTGCTCGAGTGGTTCTTTGCCACGAGAATTACTCTGGGTGATCACCGGAATCCTCACGAGCTATAACAAAAGTGTACTTATTTCATTAGTTCACTACATGATGGTCCCCAATAACACTTACGTAGGTCTGCACTGGTGGGTGGAGGGGCTTCAGTAGTCTTATCAAGCTCGTTGATATGGCAAACAATAAAATATAATAATAAATAACCCAACCTATGATTGTTCATTAAAGTCAACACGGACTATTCAATATTTAATGTCAAGGACATACTGTTACACTGTAAAAACTGTGTCATTCAATTGTTGCTTTAACTCGATTGTTTCTTTAACTTGATTGTTTCAGTCTTAGAGACCCGCTATACATAAGTATTATACATAATACATGTATATACTACAACATGCATACATGGTAAATAACCCATCATGGGTCCACTTGCCTGACTGGTTTGTTTCCATTCTTTAATTTGATCTTCCTGTCTATTAAGGTGCTCCTTTAGCTCCGTAACCACTTGTTCCTTCAGCTACAAGTACATATACATACACATGCAGGTTCACTGTGTAGTAAAGCTAATAGATAGAGACTTGCATCAATTATTTCTTGAAGCTCCTTGATTTGAATTGTGTATTCAGTGTTCAGGTACAAGGCCTACAATATATTATATACATATACAATAATACCACAAAGCGAATGCTATACGACTCCTATCTTCTATGGGTCTGTAAATGTGTGCTATAGTTCGTTTATGTTGTGGTTGGTTGGCTTAGGGCAAGCTTGTCGTTTGGCTTGTCTTGTTTATTACGTAATTATGATGTATTTATTAACATTTATGATAATATATGTACGTAAGGAAGTCTGTAGGCGGTGCAAAGGCATAATTATTAATGAATTTAATTGAGAAAATCCACATCTCAATGTGAACTCACTATACTACTAATACCTCCTACCCCCTTACCCATTATAGCTGTAGTCTACGTTATGTAAAGATTATAATAATTATATAATGTATACACAACCACCTCATAACGCTGTAATGTACATACCCACCCCTAGGCTGTAATGTACATACCCACCCCTAGGCTGTAATGTACATACCCACCCCTAGGCTGTAATGTTCATACCCACCCCTAGGCTGTAATGCATACTGATAAACTGTATATGCGCGAGTTATACACTGTGTGTGTAGTACTATTTGAGCTATTTACGTTGTCTAGTTCCTTATTGCTACTTTTTAACTGAGTATGGAGGGTTGGTTCTCCTTTCGTAATGTTCGTAGCTCCTTCTGCAGCTTTTGTTCAACCGTTAATACCTAATTTGGGCATGCATGTGTAATGTCAAATGTAGTATATTAACGCAGGGACAACGGGAGGGGGGTTCTTGCGTGGTATACCGCATTTATTCTTGGTTTGTTCTTTACTTTCATCGCTCTGGTAGCAATTAAACTGTAAATGGGAGAGAAGATAATTATTTTGAGTATATCAGCATACATGCATTCGTGTGGTGAGTGTGTGCATACACTTCAAACGCTCACTCGAAAGGTAGACAATGTCTCTGCTTCCTATGTTAAAGAAACGGTACATATAATTACGGTTTTTGCATTTTAAACCAAACAAAGGCTTGAGTATATGGGTCAACTTGTTGTCCCGATAGGGTACATGGGACCTGTAATAGAAATACCACTGAAACATAATGGTAACTGCACTGGCTCATAGCACCATGCACATGCGGCACATGCAGGTATATATATATTGCACAATTAAACAAATTGTCAAGTGACCACTGTGATTATGTACATGTATATATATTTATACTATGTGAGCAGATAACTTGCCCTCTGCTAGACTGGACACTACAGCACTAGGAGGGTTTGATTGATAGATGTTCCTTCCTTGAAGCGATGACTCTTGGTAACTGATGGCTTCTCACTCTCAGCTAAATCTACCAAATTCTATATAAAGGAAGGTGTCACAATACTACATACATCATCATCATTCATGATACAGCACGTATCAATAATCATGGAATAAAAATAAATACAACGAACGTTTTATGAAAATGACAAGTTCACTTCATTCTTTTAGGCACAGATGTTCTTGACCAGTATCGATCATCACTCATCCCGATCGTCAGACAACCGGAAAGTAGGCAAAAAGAAAGCTAGGTATCCCACGGAACAAAGAACTTTTCTCCGAATACAATTTCACAACTTTTTCTTGGCACAAATCTTCTTTAACAAGATCTCCTGCCATCGGGATCGTCAAACAACAATTTTATAAGCAAAAAGAAGGCAAGAGAGCCCACTCAGCCCAGAAAAAGCAGCAGCAATTCCTTAGACTCGCGCGCCAGACTCTTTACGTCTTTAGTCTTTCTTTCTTTCTTGCTACTTGCAACTTTGCAAGCTTGCTAGGCGTGCGCGTGGTTATTGAAATAGGTGGGGTAGTGTTAGGAAACGCGCGCACACGTATGGATCAAAATTAATTAATTGAGAACGGATTACACGTCCCCTTCTCTTTGGAGTATATTAATAATGGCGTAGAACTGAATCACACTCATTTTGTTGATATACGCTGATATATACTCGTGTGTGCATGGATATTGGATATGTGTGTTTTAACAAAACTATACGGTATAATCAACCTGGTTTATATATGAATACTCACATTTACCATAAATATATTAATTTTGTTTGTTTTGTTTTACAGACTGTGCTAATAGAATGTTCCCAGCAGCTAGGCTGCAATGGACACTGAGGGCAGCAAGGTGTATTGTCTTTCATAAAGGTATTTCATGTTGATTGTACGTGTTGTCATAAGGTAAGCTAATTTTTTTTCCATCAGTTTCAGGTATAGTTTATGATCACATCAACTGAGCACGAGTTCACCATCAGTGGAAACAGATATGTAATTATGGTAAGTATAAGCACATGCACCTGTTTCCAAACTTGACTGTTACTGAGGTGATGCCTTTTGTTATAGATATTACCTGCCTGAACACTTATTTGGAATTGAAGATTATCTTGTAACAGAATACATTCATTATCGTTTCTGTCATTATTTTTTTAATCTTTTAAATTTTTTTAATTTTATCAGGCACAATAATTATTGCACTATAAAGCTAGTGTACGAACGCATAACACATGAAGTATATATTAAACAGAGTATGCTAATTAAACTATACGTTTTACATGAAAGTAAATACATGCATGTGTATTTCATACATTTGATTTTTTTGCCATAAAGAGTATATAGGTACTTAAAGTGTACATTGATCTGATAACAGAGTATACGTACATACTTGTTAATGCATCATGTGTACTATAACTTAGGAGTATAACTGTATAAGCCCTTCCCTCTTTCTCACCTCCCTTTCTAATGATAAGGTATAAGGCATGCCTTAAGGTCATGGGTATCCAGTTTGTGTAGTTGATGGATATGCTCCTTACATTTGCAGTGGGAGGGTTGTGGAATTATAAGCAATTATAATTATTATTCTTATAATTTTGCATTATCTATAGCTCATGGATGTACGTATAATCCATGTTAAATTACTTTGTTGTTTATCTATGGAGAGTGAAGGGAAAGTTTTAGGGATCGTTAATGGAAATCACATTTAGAGTCAATTATTATTTTTTATAAAAAGAATGTTTAATACATAAAAAAAAATCCAGCTGTTTCTATAGCAACAAGTGAACTATTATACACAAAATACAACCAAGGGGCTAAAACAACAATAATACATTAATAATAATATTATAAACAAATATAATATAGTACAGTATAATGTGTATAATACCGTCAGTTTATGTTATCATATACATACTTCTCATCACCTAAATCTTCCCTAATCATCTCTTCTTGTTTCATTATATTTTCTTCCTTAATCTCTTCTTCCTCTTCAAAATCATCATTGGTAAACTCGTGGTAGGCTGGATTCGCTTTACCCTTATCGATTCCCGTCAAGCTTTCGTTAGCTCTAGGTACCATCGTCTTGGACCTGCCCTTCCTAATGACAATACATGCCACAGCAACGATCAGTATGGCTACACCCACAATAATGATTATAACCACAACACCTACGATTGCACCTATCATAGTGACAGATGTACCACTCCCAGCTTGTCGACCAGTTGTAGGAGTCACGGAGGACCCTGGTCGTTGCTGTGTTGTAGACTGTGGCATGGAAGATGATCTAGTGACCATTCCCCGACCGCCTGATGTACTCATTGATGCCATTACTGATGCGGTATCTTTAGATGCCATACTGTCCATAGTAGAGGTCTGTGGCATTGTTGGTGGGTTGGAGGAATCTGTAGATTAAACACATACAATATTCAGATTATATTCCTAGGCTGGCTTACATATATATATGCATCATTTTTATGACTATAGGGTAGGACACATGTACATGTATGTGCAATAGAGGGGTATGACTATATAATTATGTACATGTTATAATTATATGTAGGGTATGACTATACCCTTATGACTATATGTACATGTATATGTAATAGGGGTATGCATAAGTATACAGTAATGTATAGGTATGTCTGTGTGTATAGGTATGCATATATGTATAGGGTATGTATGTGTATAGGGTATTGTTTGTATAATAGGGTATAGGGTATTACCTATGTCTTCACAGTAGTATCCTATATATCCCTGTTGACACATACATATCACACTACCAGCTATTTCACCACATGTGGCACCGTTTTCACAGGGATTAAACAATGAGCACCCAGTAGCATCTATAGGAACACGGTTATAGCAAACCAATGGTTTATTATGGGCCCAGGTTAATTAAAGATTATAACTATACTTACTTAGCTGATCACACAGGAGCCCCACGTATCCTTCACTACAGCTGCATACATTGGTATCGACACAGGCTCCATTAGCACATGGTGGCTCACATACAACTAGTTATTAATGGTTATTACAATATGTTTATCATTTTGATACGATTCTACTCACTTGGTTTTGATAGCTCCTGCAGCATTTCGAAGTCATCCGAGCCCTTCTTGGTGTTCATGCCAATATTTGTATTTCCACTGACTGCAATGTCGAACTTACAGAATTTATCCGAACCGCAGATATCGTTGGCTTCTTGTTCCAAAGATGGATCGGAAAATGTTGTTTCATAGAGGGGAACAAAATAAGGCTTGTAGTATGTACTAAAGGAGTCGCCATTGTTGTAAGTGAAGAGACCATCAGTGGAATTCTCAATGATATCTACAATACGAAATAACCAAATATTATTCACATGCTATGTCAACAGGAAATGGCTATGAATGAATAATACTAATATAACCTTTTATGCAAAATCAATGAATCATAATTATTATAATTATAATTACTATTATGCATCCACTTACAGCTCAACCCAAAGAATTCATGAATCAGTTTCATAGAAGATCCTTCCGGTGATAATTTTGTGTTGGTCCCCTTCCTGATCATGTCGTCAGAGGTATCGTTGTTATAGTTACCCATTAACCCTCTTGTCTGTCCACGATACATGTCCGGCAGATAGACAACTAGAGTCGAAATGAGTCCGTTGGTCTCGCTGACTGTTATATAGGCACCTGTCGTGAAGATGGCATTCAGTGTGTTGTTACCGGTGTCTGTTACCGTGACGTTGTTAAACTCCTGGACTTTTAGTTCACTAAAGTCTATTTCTTCTCCAGCTACATATGTTATAATCTTCAACTCTGCGTCGATTGTTTGTAGCTCAAATTGCACAGTATCTGAGTCACCTTGCTTGGCTACAATGGCAGAGAACACGGTTGCCTTTCCGTCATTATCTTCCTGATCTTTAACAGGGACCATACGAGCATGGAGAGTGAATGATGGCTCGAAGTCTGGCGTTTCCACTAGTACGAATTCACCCCTTCCATTGAAGGTGTATTTGAGGAGATCAAGAGTGACAATATGAGGATCACCGTACACACAAGCTACATAAAATAGATAATTATCATCAAACTAAATTATTTTTTAATACGTAATTAATTAACTCATAAAAGCAAAAGCAAAGAGAAATATATTTATTATGGTGTAGCAGTAAGCTGGTTACAGTCATAAAACTTATAAATTTTTATAATAAGGTTAAATCTATTAGTTTGGCTATAAAAGTCATACTAAATCCACCACATACACAATCAGTCAGTCACCTACTACATACATACACCTAATGTGAGCATATATGCATTATTGCCATTTTTAAATATTCTTACTATAATTGAACAAATTAAAGTGCTCATATACCCACCTGGAACAGGAGGCTGAAACCTTGATCCATCATCAGACGGTCTCCTGTCATAATAAGCCTTACAGTTCTTCTTTGCTCCTTGACAGCACATTATGTAAGGGACGATATCCTCCTTGAAGTGCTGTCTGAGTGTGGTCCAGTAGTCTCCACCACCATGAGGGTCCACCTTATTGATGCTCCCTCCACTGGATGGACCAACAATAAGACTACCACTGTCAGAGTAACAACACTCATTACCTGATCCAAGATTAGCACTGTAAATCAAAAAAATAAATGGTTACAACAATGTGGTCTATTTGTAATATCTGAAAGCACATAATTGTCATAGTATAGATATGAGTGTGGTTTTTTAAGGCTTGTTTTGGTAGAGAGGGGGAAAGGGAGGGGAGAGTTGATTCAGTGCTTTTAAATTAACTTACGCTGTAATTGTTCTTTGTCTGAAACATTGATCAGCTGAAGGATGGAAGAACTTGACTATATTATACTGGGTGTCCAGAACAAGCCCACTGTTTGGGGTGAGAGCCTGTGCTCGGGTCGGGGGACATGGAACAGCTGCTGTCCTTGAGAGGAGTTCGTTTCGTATAAAGGGGAGTGGCTCAGTTGCCGCCCACTCATTGCATTTATCAAAGAGTGTGTCATCCTTTTCCGAAGGATCAGTAAAGGAGATCCATACATCAGTACACCACTGGCCTATATTGGAGTCAGCAGTGCTGATCACTGTAGAGGGTTTACTGGGATCATCGTATACTGTAAGCTCGAATATGCAGAAATCTATATGTTCATTTGATTCCAGCAACGGTACAGTGAACTGTGCGTCACCTGTATTAGGTAAGCCAGTTGCTACCTGGGTCACTTTATCTAAAATGGTCTCAAAGCCGTCAGTGACCTTGTGAATGGTAATGTTCACTAGTAGTGAAGAGGCGTCTATTCCGGTTTCTGAGGGAATCATGGAGTCCCTGTTCCAGGATAAACTAACAACATCCTCAGAGACCAGGAAAAAATGATTGTTAACGATGGAAACCCTCTTGTCTTCTTCAATTGGCACTGTAAAATAGAAAGAAAGTAATCATATATACAACAGAATTAAACACTATAGAGTTACATATTGGAAGTGACCATTATACAGATATTGAGACTTTTACAGTACAGGTTCAATTGGCTAAAGCTGGTTTTATCAAAATGATAGCACCAATTGATGTCATGCAAGATATGGCATCACTACCCACGCAACTAATGAAACGTAAATCTACCTTTATAGCTATGCAATATTGATACATGAAAAACTATATACAGTACTATATAGACTACTCACAATTAGAGCCAAACAAACTTACATGAATAGAACTTGGCATCGGTTACATATTTCTCATCATTCGTAAACATCCTCAGTGTTATCCTTCGTGTGAATGTGAGTTGTGGAGACACACACATGGCGTGTTCCTCATCCACGTATTGACAGGGTAGCATTAACTCGTTGAATTGGCATTGGATCTTGTCTCCCTGTTTGAGTCTGGGGCCTTTCAATAGGAACGGGACTCCGCCTAGAATGTTTCCAAACCAAGGTTTCACTTGTAGCTTAACTATAGTGAGGAAAAAGACATGCAAGTAAAAGGATTACTATACATTGACCTGTGAAGTCTTCCTATTATAGGATATACTTATACAGTACTTCATCAATTCATTATAATTGCTTTTGTAGTTAAACCATATAGAACATGCACAGTAAAACAGTTAGTGTTGAATGGTGCACTCTACTTAAGTACATTCATGGTTAAGTAATGCCTGCATTAAATAAAGTCTATTCACATTAAGTTAGACCTGCACATAAATACTATTATTACTATAAGACAAAGAATGTGTGGGCGGGAAATAATTAATTACTAATGAATAATTAATGAGCCAGTATTCACTCAATATGAATGTGTCATTAGCATGCCTTATATGTGTGTAATTATTATGCATACCTCCTTTGAGTTGCTGCAATATACCAACACTAGCAGAGAAGGTGTACCCAGCCAATGCATTACTGGTGTATCCGTAAACCATTACATGGAAAGGAAGATTGTTTGCAGAGTAAACATGATGCGTTTGTACGCTCACAGACAGGGATACAGAGTACCCCACTGTGTTGCCATCAAAAGTAATCGCCGCCCACCCAGTCACGGGTGAATTATCTAGCATTATTGTATCATCGTTCTCTGTAACTATGTTGATGTAGTTGGACTCAAAGTTCTGTCCAAGTGAAGGGGTGTGGAAGATTACTTCGTTAGTGTACTGCTCGATGGGAGCCATGATGGATATAGCTGGATCACCTGTGGTTGATCCACCACCAGTCATCATTTGGGATATGAGGATGGGATAGTCAGCTTCAAGATAACAGTTTTCATTATAGTTAGTTGTAATAGTGGTAGTTGCCCCAGCTAGACCCATAGTTTGTGACGTAGTTGAACCGCCACAGTTGTGTTTAATGATAGTTGTATCCACGGAGGTGACTATTTTGTAATAAGTGTAGTCATTTTTTCCAGCAAAGCCACGGAGTAGATATCGACTACCCCATGTTGCAGTAGGTGGTATTTGCTCCTCGACGTGCTCGCAATAAACCTGATTAGCAGGAATATTAGCACACTCGTGCCCGGCTATGACTGTTAGTGGCTTATCTGAGACAATGGCCGTGCCAGTTAGATCGTGAGTAAATACGTTTGCACGGAAAAAAAATGTCTGCAACTCGTGCAAAATGAATTGCTTGGTATGACCAGCGTTTAGGACCACCTGTTGGCTGAACACATTTTGCACATCGGAAGGTACAGTCACAGCTACTGTGGGGGTCACAGTAACTATGGTATCATCAGCCGTACCGACCAGCAATATCTGGCTGCGAGCATTCGAGACTAGATTAGTAGTAGGAGCTACTGTGTAGTATTCGTACTGATACAACCCACCAAACTCCTGTTTGGGATAAGCTGTGTATTCTCCAATGGTGGCCAGTTGATAGTTTTCAACTAGAACAGACACGGGTCCAGTAGCAGTGAGATGGAGGCCATCGTTACGCTCTGTGTTAGTGTTGGTGATGTAGTTTGTATCTGATATAGTTACAACACTGGGATTGGATTTGGAGACAGTACCACTTGCAACAGTGGTACCAAGGTAGTTTGCAACATTGTAGGAGATATCAGTGTCGGACAGAGTGGCCAGGTGGAACTTGTAAGAAGTGGTACTCCCTCCATAGTTTCTCATGGATCCGATGTAGAAATCAGACCCATAGTTTGCAGACTGGACAACATGGATCAGTATAGCAGCTGCTACAAGAAATAGTAAAAATATTAATGATCAAGGAAGCTTTTTGGCTATTTCAGTAAGACATACTGATATTATTATTGAGCATTCTATGTTACATAAAATATATAATAGATGATAATTTCGATACAATTATATTACCTGCAAAAGAAGCAATCACGTTGAGTTTCATGGTTGGAAAGCTTACGTAGCTGCTTAAAAAAAGTGACTCTGTAAACTTAGTATGGGGTCTAATATAGCTAGGTGCATCCCAGTAAGACTGCATTCTCATGACAATTATGAATTCAATAATACCGTATAGCTGGTAATTTTAGAGTGGAATTAAATTTCGCTTAATTTCGCGGTTAAAATGGCTTATCACTACTAC
>JAYJLX010092236.1:0-23022 GCA_036873525.1 Chalinula nematifera
CAGTATAACCTAGCTGATGACAGATCACATCAGCTTCATCAGATCCAAAGCTAATATCATCACAGATATTGCCCCATCTATAAGAGTAGTATATCTGTACAATACCAGAGGACCAGGACTGGCTAGTGTCAGCTACTCCATTCCTATAGAATCTCACTACACCAGTAGTATCTAGAGAAGGGCATAAAGTGGATACGTTTGCTGTAATATATGTCAGTGATCCAAGTAATACATTAGATATACCAGCATATACTGTTGAAAGCGGAAACCAAAATGAAATACAGACAACAAATACAAATATCCAAGTCAACATTGGCTCAGTTCTAGTTTTACACTGGAAAACCACTCAATGATGCTGAAGATCATGCTCTAAAGGAATTGACACTCCTTGAAAGGATGTAAACAAAATTTATAACTATTAATAATTTAATTATCAATAATTGGGTTCTAGTAATCAATAAAAACAACTATATAACAAAATACAAATCAACAAATAAATGTATAAAAATATTAAAACTGAGGGCACTAAACGTATAGTTAACTAATTATCTCGTTGAGGTATATCATCTTTCAGAATAGTATCAGAGAATTCTAAATACTCAGCCAAAGGAGACAATAATTGCTCAGCACTGAGAACAATATCAGAGAAATGAGGTCGTGAATCAGCTAATTCATCCCAACACGACATGATGAATTCATATCTGAAAAAAAGCAGCTGGATTGAGTTATATAATATAATATTATTACATAATAGCTTACACTTTATCAGTACAGGCAGGATTTAAAGGCTTCGATAGTCTCTCTCCTGAGTCTAACATATCCACTACTTCCTTTGGACTCATCGCAGGATATGGTGATTTACCAGCACTGAACACCTCCCAACACAGGATACCATATGACCACTATAATATACGTAATGATAATGATCTAGCTCCCGGATACACATAAACTATAACTTACCACATCTGTTTTCTCAGTAAACGTTCCATAGTGAATGCTTTCTAGTGCCATCCATTTGATGGGTAGTTTAACAGAGCCATCCGAACTCCGCTCTTGTTTGAAATAATCGGCTGTGTAGATATCCTCTGCTAGTCCGAAATCAGCTACTTTAATAATATCATCAGCCGATATCCTATAAACCAGATTACATGCATGTGTTACATATATAGATGTGAAGGCTAAATGGATGATATTCCAACTAACATGCAATTCCTTGCTGCCAGATCACGATGAATGAATCTTTGTTCTGCCAAGTAAGACATTCCTTTAGCCACTTGTAAACACATTGACAGGAGACGCTTTGTAGTGTCCATTATAAGGTTCTCATCAGCTAAATTTGATAATACTAGATTAGGAGCCTCTTTCCTCAAATACAACAATAAACTTCCATTACTCATGAAGGGCATAACAAGGCAGGGAGAATCAAGTAGACCAACACAGACACCCGTCAGCGAGAGGACATTAAGGTGGTTAAAGTGGACCATCTTCTCTGCCTCAACCATCAACTGGTCAGTCTGTGTTTGTGAGTACGTACCTACAGTACATTAATAGCAGTATTACTATACATACTATACTATATACTTATACAAATACACCTTTCAATGTCTTAACTGCTACTGATTGTATCTCAGCTTCCTTTTTTATGTATACCGTCAACAAACCACGATAGACAATACCAAATTCACCTAATGATATAGCAATACAACGATTCAGTATTATTGCTCTCCATTATATCCTTTACCTTCACCAATTTTGTTTATAAGTTTTAAGTCTTCTTTATCAATGGAACTGGATTGTAATACAACGCTCATATTGGTCGCCCTGTTCTTTGATGTCGTGATATCATGTAATGATGATTCCGCTGCTGGAGTAACATCGGTAACTGTATCCTTGACCGATAATTGCTGGGGATTAGCATCATCACTCCTAAAGTAACGTAGGGTATTCGTTAATATGAGTGGTATGTGTGGGCGTACATTATTATACCTGCTGGAATATTCTTTCTGTCTTCTCTTTCTACGATACTGTACAATATACAAATATCCTCCAACAATAAACCCTATCACTACTAGAAGGATAATAACAGCAGCTACAACTCCAATAATGATCCAGATTGAAGTATTTGAAGTATTTGTGGTCTCTGTAAAACATATTGAGTCATTACATGAACAATACTGAAACATTATATTAAAAGCCAAAGCCCATACACTCCTGTATAATTAATCATAACCTGATGTAGCTGCGAGTCCACTACGAGTACTTGATACTTTACTGATATCCGGGTCATACTCTACATTAGTAAGCAATTGGCAATAGCATTTTATCATTACATCCCCACCCACACCACACCCCCTATCAGATCATACCGCATGATAGAGTAACATCTTCACTGTGACTACAATGATCTATAGCACTCATTGGACAGCTACCACAACTTGTCAAACAGGTATCGTTCAGTGAAGAACAGCTGGAGGTTGTGTCTAACCATATAGGCCGTGACGAGCTACCCCTCCTGTGGGTTATAATATAGTATAATTATACAGTCACCGCCCACTCATAATTCAAATTTTTTGTAATGCTCAGTTATAAACTTATTAAACTGAGTGAGGTGGTATTCTACTACTATTACTTAATACACAAAACCTTCATAATGTGTGGGAATTTCACACTATAGACCTGGCCGGCCTTGATAATAATAATAATGACTCACACTGAGAGCCGGTTAAAACTATTATAGCTATTGTATCCCAGTTGGCCACAGGCTATTTGTGCTTCAGTAATCCCAAAATGATCATCACATACGGTACCCCATTGGCCATTACAGTACACCTCTAGTAGACCCTGGTTAGAGTATGCCCCCTCAGTGAGACGGATATCACCAGCACTGGGAGAATCCCATATCCTAGTTGAGGCTATAAAATCATGTTAATAAATCAATACATGAATAATTTATAATATACTTACAGCATGTCACAATAACGTCTGTATTATCAGTACAACTGGAGCTGATACTGGTATCGAAGGAACACTGAGTTATAGTGAGATATGAGGAGGTCGAACAGGACACATCATCCATTACAGTAGGGGAACTATCAGAGCCCCATCTATATAGTAACATAATTATTACTGAATAATAACAAATCAAAAATCAATAATAAATGAATGTACTAATTACATTGTTGTAGATTCAGTATTAGAATATGAAGAGGCTCCAGTATAACCTAGCTGATGACAGATCACATCAGCTTCATCAGATCCAAAGCTACTATCATCACAGATATTGCCCCATTGACCAGAGTAGTATATCTGTACAATACCAGAGGACCAGGACTGGGTGGCATCAACTGTTTCATTCCTGTACAATCTTATAGCACCATTCAAACTAGCATCATCTGCAGTATTACCTTTTTTGTGGTTGATTGATAAAATATATATGTGATTGATTTGTAAAATATAAACACCATTAAGAGTTGTTCTTACAAGAACAGGTTATCAAATAATCAATTATAATACAACAACAAATAAACAAGTGCAACAAACAGTAACTTATCTGTCCGACGTTTAATATTAATATGAAAATGTATTATATATATTTATTTTTTTAATGTATAATTACAAAGCTAATTATTCATGCAGGACACATTTTACTGATTGGGAAAGGTAATTTCACATGACACAGCTGTAGTTTAGTAAGTAATCATTGCATAAAGCTTGAAGTTCAAAAAATGCCTACATAATAATTCATGTGAATTTAGGGAGAGGTAGAGAGCATAACAGAAGCTTCACAAAATACAAATAGCTTAAATATTGGTACTGTTGAACGTTAGCCTTATATATCATAATCTAATCAATGATAAAAGACAACTAAAGAATGCCAACAATCAAATGGTTGTATAATATTACATTGCATAGTTATAAAGGATCGTGCATTAGCATAAATAACTTACCACAGTTAGTATTATTCACTGTGGTGGTTTCCTTTTGAGCTGCAATCTGATATCCTGCAGAAAAAAATTAGTTGTAGAGTTAAGGTTGCATGTGTGTATATATAGCTATAAACACATACCGCACTCCAAAGTAATGTCTTCATCATGGAAACAATGGGTTATAGAAATCGATGGACAGCTACCACAACTGGTCAAACAGGTATCGGTTGATGAAGAACAAATGGCGCTTGTATCTAGCAATATAGGCTGCATAGAGCCAAGGCTAAATTAAAGTTATTAAGTATATTATTGCAAAGTTATATTACTGAATGTAACTTACAGTGGAAGATGAGTATGGTTTTCAAAGGTATTGTATCCCAGTTGGGCACAGGCTATTTGTGCTTCATTATTGCCAAAATTATCCCGACATACGGTACCCCATTGGCCATAACAGTACACCTCTAATAGACCCTGGTTGGAGTACTTGCCCATGATAAGACGAATATCACCGTCACTGGGAGAGTCCCATATCCTAGTGGAGTCTGTATAAAATGATGTTATACTAATATAATTCATTATAAGATATCTACACCACTTACAGCATGTCACAGTGATGTCTGTAGTGTTGGTACAATTGGAACTGATATCAATACTAAAGGAACACTGAGTTATAGTGAGATATGAGGAGGTGGAACAGGACACATCATCCATTACAGTAGGAGAACTATCAGAGCCCCATCTATATTAGAATATAAAATTGTAATTTTATTGACTTATCGATATTAATGGTCACTTACTCTGTCGTAGTTCCAGTATTAGAATATGAAGAGGCTCCAGTATAACTTAGCTGATGACAGATCACATCAGCTTCATCAGATCCAAAGCTACTATCATCACAGATATTGCCCCATTGACTAGAGTAGTATATCTGCACAATACCAGAGGACCAGGACCGGCTAAGGTCAGCTTCTCCATTCCTGTAGAGCCTCACAACACCTGTAGTAGCTAGACAATAGAGTAACATACAGAGGACAGGATTGCTATAAAACAAGGCAATTATAGATCTATACCAGCATATATGATTGAGATAAGCTGCAGAAACCAAATTATGGACACCCAAGTAGATTTCATCTTTAACCACCTGAAGTATATAATCATTACCAGGTCTGCAGTCAGTCTTATAGTGCGTTTACACTAGCCCACTATCCTGGGTCAACCCGGTTCAGCCTAGTTATAGCCTGTGTAAACAAGTGCTGAGGCAACCGAACTGAACCGAGCTGGCCTTGATCACTACCAGGCCAGCCCAGTTCAACCCACGTTCATTTATTAGTGTAAACATAATCAGGTCAGGGATTTTAAGGAGGCCAAACAGTGCCTAGTGTAAAACGCAATATAATTACAATTAATTATGGGGGGGGGAGTGGCTGGGAGGGGAGTGGCTGGGAGGTTTGCAAGCTTACTACGCATGCGCATATCCATGCCGTTCTTGCGCAAGTTACGCGTAGTTTATACGTTCAAAGATCAAAATGGAAGTCGAGTTGGAAAGAGATGTGAAGGTATCTCCCCGTCCCCACAATGTGCCTGTAATACTACAGACTATGATTTGTTTCTTTGTAGCATTTCCATTTACGCCAGCTCCTTAAGGTTGCTATAGATCAACCAACCGATTCGACCAACCAACGAGTGTCATTAGTATCTGTTGCTTACAATTATGGACTCACATGTATTGGAACTAACAAAGGTTACAATTAATAAATTAACTTACTGATATACCACCAATTCGCACACTATACATTTGCAAGTTGGCACATGGCTGCCATTTTGTGGGCGTGGTCGATAGTTTTTAAAATAGTTTTTTATTCTGTAGGTGTGGTTATATTTCGTACTGCTATTCTACATGAAATCACAACTGGTAAAGATCGAAAGCCATGTAAGTATAATAATAATAATTATAATTAGTTATGACGTTTTATTCTAATTATAGCCCCTCTGTCTATTTTGAAGCCGGTTATCTTGACCCTCCCCTCCCCACCCTTATGCATGGCATTATCATCATCTCACGACACTCTATGTGTCTGTATATCTCCATCAGGACAGTTCTTACAGTATTTGTTTTATCATTTACCATCAACCTATGCTTCAATGGTATGTGGTATTAAAAGGGTTAAATAAACAATTGATTATGTCAATGAATATTAATGAGTAAAGTGTAATTTATATAGGGTAAAGCTCCAATCATCGGTGCACTTACTGTTAAAACAGCATCACCAAACGGTTACTATTTCCTTCCTGTAGAGGTAACATTATCATTCATTCATTCCTTCTATAGTTGTGGCTGATTCAATACAATGGAATCCCTCGGAGGCCCCTACAATCCTGGCATCCACGCTGTCCTCCGGAGATGTGTTAGTCATTAAGATACCGGGGGAAGGGAGTAATACCGTTGAGTTGGTCAACAGACAAAATATCGGAGCAACATGTTGTAAGTTATTGTAATGGTTATTCAATTCGGTTTGTCTGTATATTGAATGGTAGTGATCGATACATATGTTATTATTTTATGTTGTGTGTGTGTATAGTGTGTTGGAGTCCTAAGGGTAAACAGTTGGCTGTTGGTTTAATGAATGGCACTATAACACAGTTTGGATTGGTTAGTATAGAGATATGTGGGCGTGGTATTGAGGGGGGGTGGGGCCGCTATTGAATATACATTACTTGTATAGGATTTGAAACCGAAGAGAACAATACCTTATCCTAATGATTTGAGTCACGATAAGTTTAAAGGTATGTCCAATCATAATAACAATTACTAGTTAATTAATTTATTACTTTAGTATCTGATTTTTACTGGATTTCAAGCTACGAGTTCCTGATAGCATATTCACCTCCCGCCAATCAGGCTACTGGAGCTGGTCCTCCGCCGTCTTCTAGAGTACTTTCTATTACTGTAGAGGTAGTTTGTCTCAATGTTTCTCTCTTTCATTCTTCTCTTGTATTTTTTTTTTTTTACGATCTAATAGAAGGATAAATCCAAACCTCCCATCGTTAGAGACTTTGATGACCCTTGTTACTGCTCTGGTCCCAAACTGAGTCATTTTTTCTTCTCCTTCCTCGCTCATTGGTATTATAATTAAAATAGCCTATCTTAATTGCTGAGGGTTGGAATGGTTTTATACTTGTATTTATAGGAAGATTGTGTTATGTGGATCATCTCAAGCTGTTGAAATAGCTGTATTTGGTCAGCATGAATCAACTAAGGTACGTCTGTTGCTTGTTATATTTGATGTTTGTGTTATCACTTGTGTTCATTTTAATAAGTGTTGGCAAAAATGGGATCTTGAAGGTACGGATCGTGCTGAAGTGCCTCTGAGTGACTTGGGAGATGAGCATTATGTTACTGGAATGGGTATTGACTACTCATCTGCTGAACCAGTTGCATTAGGTAACAATCATCGCTCAATAATCTGTTTATGTGTTCTCTTGCAATGTATGCTCCCAGCCTTTATACGAATACTATTCACTCCTCATTAAGTGAAATATCTTATATGTACGTATATTGTTTCAGATGATGCTCGTATGCTCCCTCCCTGTCCATTGTTCCTGCTCCTATCCACTGAAGGTGTCCTAACATCGTATACTGTTATTAATGAACAATGTCCGGATGATCAGCTAAAGGAAATGATCCATCCACCTCAGCCTTTACCCTCGATTGGTAACACAGCATCATCAACTAGTGGGGCTGGTACAACTCGTATGGCTGGTGCAACTGGTATAACTGGTACAACTGGTACAGTGGGTGGCTCAAGTGGTTTCTCTGTTAGTGCTATTCAGAATCAAATGTCTATTCAACAATCAGTTCCACCGGATACTAGCACTGTGGTCAATGTTGGTATGTCATCATCTAGTAAACCTCCATCAACTGGTACAATACCACCAGGAGGAGGATCAACGGCTACAACTGGTACTGGTATGGGTTTATTGCAGCAGTCTCCGTTAGCATCGATAACTGTAACAAAGCCCAGTGGGGGTGTACCTACCATTGCTGTACCTGATAGAGGGTCTGGACTGCTGCGTATGAGTTCTATTCCTATTCCTCTGGATTCTTCCACACCTCGTTCTAATGCTCAGATACCTGGTTCCAATGCTCAGGTACCAGGCTCAGTTCGTCAGATGTCTCAGCCTGTTCCTAATCCTACAGTAGGCCAGCCACGCCCAGTCTTACTTTCTCAGCCTAGCGGAGGCCAGCCACACCCATTGCTATCATCTACTCAGCCTACAGTAGCTGCTGGTCAGCCACGCCCACTCCTGTCTACTACTCAGCCTACAGCAGGCCAGCCACGCCCGCTCGGCCTTTCTGCTTCCACTCAAGCTACTGGAAGTCAGCCACATGTACCCATATCCACTACTGGAGGGCAGCCACGCCCACCCATGCCAACTGCTGGAGCTCAACCACGCCCCCCATTGCCTGCAACTAATCAAGCACCAGCTTCATCAATAAAGAAATCAACTGTCCCTCCTCCAACCAGTGTGCCTCTTGTTAGACAAAACACTGAGGTATATTGATTAATGTATGTATATGTTTTGTGTATTTAATGTGTTGTATTATTTCAGCTGATCAACGAATCACACGATGCAACCTACAGTATGTATATTGATAAAGAGGTCCGCATAAATATATATATAGCCCTTTCAACCTACCTTTGCTCTAATCTTTGCTAATTTTTTTTTAGTTATCCAAGTTTAATGATGAGTTGCGTTCCCTGAGTGATGATTGTAGCAAGGTGTCTAATGGGATTGACAGTGTTAAATCAGGTTGGATATCTAATACATTAACAAGATGTGATGAGGATATATATTTGTGTTGTTTATACCTGTTAGATTTCGGTGATTCTCAATTGTACGACGATATAGCAAAGATACAGTTGTTCCTTGAAGAGAGTCAAAATGAAGTTAATGTTAGTTTACCTTGAAGAAACATTAATTGAACCTTTATCACCGTGACCCTCCCCCCTTTAGTGTTGTGGTAATGATGTTCGAAGTGTGCAGGATAAAGTATTAAAGGGATTTCAGCTAACTGAAGAAGCAAGGTATAACTCGGTTTTGAATACTTCACTCGACAATATTCAATTTAATTAATTTGTGTAGAGTTCGTCTGAGTCGAGCTAGTAACCCTCAACATGCTTCGTTGTGTAAAGTAAGGTATCAATAACTGTAGGAATTGTAATCATTGTATACTGTTGTACAGTTAATGCCACTTGACCCTCAAAGGATGCGTAAAATGGACGAAATACGGAACAAATATGTTACATTAGATCAAAAACTGAGGTTCATACTACTAGCAAATGACATTTGCAGCTAATGTTGTATTTTATTTTATAGAGAAGTCAACAATCAATTGGATAGTGAATTGAACAAGAGGAATAAAGGTGCCAAAAGGAATACCAGAGGGTATGTACTGTGCTGTGTCGAATAGAGCTCTTTGAGTTTATTATACTTTAATAATGGTAGAGCTCCAATGAGGGATCCGGATTCATTAGAAATATATACAACACTTAGAAACCACAAGAGAATCATTCACTCTCAGGTATAGTAATTCAGCCACGTCTAAATTATTGTCGTTATATAGTACATAATGTTCACAGACGCAATCCCTGACTGATCTTACTAATAAAATGAAGTCTCTTCATATGCTCTCTCCATCTTGGAAGCCATTGAGCACCACTACGACCACCATTACCGATCCATCCCAAAGTATGTTTACAGTTCTTGAGTGTTAGTTCTTCTGTGATTGTTTTATAATTAAGCGTTGTTAATTTGTATTTTTGTTAGGTCCTGTTGGTTCTGGTAGTCAATCTGGTGATCTCAATGAATCTGCTGCTGTTGATAAACAAAGGATGAAAGCTTTGAGGACTCAGTTGAAGAAGATAAAAGTCACTCCCACCAGAGTATGCCACAGAGGTCTGTTTATTATTATTGTTTACATGTATCATTGTTTATAGTTTAGATTACATGTATTTGTTATTCTGATGCAGATCGAATACCATTGCCTGTATCTGCCACATCCACTAATTCTCGTATATCAACTCCAGCATTGACCACACCCACTTCTTCTCGTACGTCAACTCCTCCCCTGAGCGTACCAAATGAGGATGATCCTACTATTATTGAAGACAGCTCATCTTCATCTAGTACTAATCCATCAAAGCCACATTTACAACCCGTACTGCCAAACTTCAGCAGTAAAGGGAGTCAAAGCAGTTTAACTGGAGGTTATATTTATAATGGAATGGGGCGTGTCGCTAAGACAGGAGAAATTATACACTTTAATAAGCAACAAAACCCGGGATTATCAGCAATGGGAGGACCAGGATCTGGAGGACCAGGAATGGGAGGACCAGGATCTGGAGGACCAGGAATGGGAGGACCAGGATCTGGAGGACCAGGAATGGGAGGACCAGGAATGGGAGGACCAGGAATGGGAGGACCAGGTATGGGAGGACCAGGATCTGGAGGACCAGGAATGGGAGGACCAGGTATGGGAGGACCAGGATCTGGAGGACCAGGATCTGGAGGACCAGGACCAGGAATGGGAGGACCAGGTATGGGAGGACCAGGTATGGGAGGACCAGGTATGGGAGGACCAGGAATGGGAGGACCAGGTATGGGAGGACCAGGATCTGGAGGACCAGGAATGGGAGGACCAGGAATGGGAGGACCAGGTATGGGAGGACCAGGTATGGGAGGATCAGGAATGGGAGGACCAGGATCGGGAATGGGGATTCCTTCATTGGGAGTCAAAACGACTGCAACAGGAATGGGGCCTGGATCTGGTGCAAGTACATCGACACTTGGAATTAGAATGCCTGGAACAGGAATGGGGATGTCTGGAACAGGATCATCTAGACCAGGAACGTCTGGTACAGGGACACCTGCATCAGGAATTAGATTACCTGGAATGGGAATGTCTGGAACAGGAGCGGGGATCTCTGGATTAGGCATGCTAGGATTACAGCAGCAACCAAGTTCCTTTCCCCCTCCACTGTCTCATGGTAGTACTACTCCTTCATCAGTCCCTAATAAAGGTCCATTATCATCATCGAGTATTGTCCCTGTATCTAATACAATTAATACTTCATTAAAATCTAATCAAGAACCATCTAAAGGGGTATCACTCGTTCATCCACCATCCTCCATAACCACTAGTATTGTAACGCCCATTAGCATTCCCTCTGTTACTACTAGTTCATTACCATTGTCTCAAAGTGTCTCAATATCTGGTAGTAAACCATTAAGGAGTACTGTTGAATGGGGCAAACCAACCACTACAACACTCGTAACTAATCCAGGGACGGGATCCGTAACAAAACCAACTGCTCCATTATTAGCCACACCTCCCATTTCATTGTTACCCACATCCACACCTCCTTTTCCATTATTAGCTACACCCCCCACCAGCAGTGTAGTATCTACTGTAGCCAGTGCTGTCTCTAAGCCTGTATCAGCTACTATGAGCCTTCCATCATCTGTCTCTACTGTAACTAGTTCAATAGCACCTCCCTTGACCCAGTCGACATCACTGAAGCCATCTTCATCTGTTGGAGGAGCACCTTCCTTTACTAAGTCATTGTCATTCTCTCCTGGTATGGGTGATTTCAAGTTCAATTTGGGTAAATCAGGGTCTACCAGTGGTTCTGCACCATTCCAGTTTGGGTCTTCGCAGCAAGTTCCACCGCCATCGCTTTCACCACAGTTCAGTTTACCAGCTCCTAATCAGCTACCTGGGTTTCTCTCAGCTAAACCAACAGCCCCGCTCACTAATACTGGTACAGCCCCGTCCAATGTGACTGTGACAGCCCCGCCCAATGTGACTGTGACAGCCACGCCCAATGCCACTGTTACAGCCACACCCAGTGTCACTGGTACAGCTCCGCCCAATGTGACTGTGACAGCCCCGCCCAGTATTACCGTAAAAGCCACATCCACTGTAAATAGTACTGTCCCACCAACAGTAACTGGTTCAGCCCCACCCACTACTCCGCCCATTTCATCCATTCCTGCTAGTATTCTAGTCAGTAAACCTGGTGGTATACCAGGAGTCTCATCTCTAGTTCATTCATCATTATCAGGTAAACTATTATTATTATTCACTGTTACTCTATTTTATTGTATCTGTTTAGCTTCTAATAAAAGCCATTCAAGTAGTAATCAACCTATCAATAATGCTCCAACTGTTACCAAGCCTAGTGCAGGTATATATTAGTGTGATTATGTTATGCTGTTAGTGTTTATATTGTTACTGTAATAGAATCCTCTAATTCAAGTACTTCGAGTACCCAATCCATTGCTATAACCACTCTACCCAACACCACTGGGTCTACTATTCTATCTACCACTACATCATCAGCTGGTACTAGTAGTGTACTGCAATCCAGTAGATCAACACCACCAAATAATGGACCAGCCTCAAATAACAAGGTACTTAAACTCTGATGAAAGCAATAATTTTATTTTATTTTATGTTTTAAAGGATGATGAACAAGAAGATGGTGAAATGGAGGCAGTCGAGGATAATGAAGGTATATAGAGTGATTATATTGTTTCTAATGGTCATTACATTGTATTAGATGTTCCCGATACGTCTTCCATTAATACATTGGGTGGTCTAGGATTAGGTGGGGGCGGAGTCAGTGCTAGTAATAGTGCCCGGAATCCGTTCGGATCCACAGTGTCTCCACTCAACAGTAATTCACTACCATCGTTCAATTCACAAACAACAGGATCATTTTTACAAGCCCCTCGAAGTAAATATACATGTTTATAACAATGTTATAATGTTATTGTACACTGTATATAGTGTCAGGAGGAGGTGTGTCAGGAGGTGTGTCAGGGGGTGGGTCACTGACTCCTATTAGACCTGCGACAAACATTGGAGGGAATTCATTAGGTGGATCTGGCCCTTCCCCTTCAGCAGCTGGTAAAAGCACTATTATTCTTATGTAACTGCTATTTATGATTATTTCCGTTATACAGGTTTGTTTGGTTCACCCCCCCAGTTAGGCAATCAGTTTGGTAGTAATCCATTAATGTTTAGTGGAATACGTCCACAGCCTTCAGCTGGCAGTAATGCTGGTAACATGATGGATGGACGGTATATGTGATCGTTAATTATACATTATATAAATAATCATCATTTATTCATTATTATTAGAATATTTGGAGGGGGTGCGGTCCAATCACATTCGTAAGTATAATCACTAATGGGTTAATGTTTTGTTTAATCTTGCTTATAATTCCTGTAGGGCATCGTTTGGAGCTCTAGCACAGCAAAACCCTACTGGGGGATCATTAGGCGGAGGCTCGCTGTATGTCAAATGTATTAGGAGTGTATAATGTGTGTGGGCAGACGATCTCTACCCATGTACATTATGAGCTCCTGTAGTTATTATTAATAATAATTATTATGATTATTATTTTTATTAGTGGAGGTGGCACTGGTGGAGGTTCCCAGTTTACTAATTACAGAAGTTGAACGAAACCTATTGAATTGTTAAAAAATCATTGAATGATTATTATTATTAATGATTAAAAAATAAGGATAATAATGAAAAATTAAACTGCGAGCCACGCCCACATGTAGCGATTAGATTCAAGATCATTAGTTACCCACTCAGCCTATCTATATAGTCAGCAAAGCTTATTCGTTACATTATTATAGAGACTCAAAATATCGAGGAGATTATAAAGAAAGCGATAAAATGTCTGTAAAGCCCATTGTGCTTCTGTCTATAGTACCCGATGGTTTTGACAAGATCGGTGTCTTTGGAGACGACGTTGAAGTGGTCGTTTCCCCGGGCGATTTCACGCAAAAATTTACCGATTGGGATCGAGTAGTCGCCATTGGTACCTCTCACGTTCCTCAATTGTCGAGATCTCTGATAGAGAAATGCCCTAAACTGCGTATGATAGCCAGGATGGGAATCGGTGTGGATAACATAGACCAAGATGCCGCAGCAGAACACGGTGTATGCGTGTGTAATGTGCCTGATTACGGAATAGAAGAAGTGGCTGACACAGCCTTTGCCCATATCCTGTGTCTATTCAGACAAACAATCTCCCTTCATACTCAAGTCCTTTCAGGTTCTGTCTTCAGAAAGCTAGAGGATGTTGTAAACGCAGCTGGGTCGTCTCGACGTATTCGTGACAAGACCCTGGGTTTGATTGGAATGGGTAACATTGGTCTGGCAGTCTGCGAACGTGCTAAAGCATTCGGGTTTAAAGTCATGATTTACGATCCATTCCTTCATGATGGGATTGATAAAGCCATCGGTGGTCTCATACGAGTCAAAAAAATAGAGGATGTCATCAAGAATAGCGACTGTATCTCTCTCCATTGTCCTCTACTACCCACTACCAAGCACATCATAAACGAAGAGAGACTCCGATTGTTTAAAAAGGAGGCATTTATTGTGAACACGGCTCGAGGTGGTTTGATAGATGAAGCTGCTTTAGCTAAAGCTCTAAGAGAGGGTTGGATTGCTGGGGCTGCATTAGATGTTCAAGCAGTGGAACCATTTGCTTATGCCGACAGCCCGTTAAAGGGTGTCGATGGAGTAATACTCACCCCTCATAGTGGATGGTTTAGCAAGGAAAGCTTTGATGATGTCTTCCATGGAGCCATTGATGCAATCAAGCACTCGCTAGAACGCGCTGACCCTAGCAAACTTAGGTACCTCTTGAACAAGAAGGTTTTACAGAATAAAGATGCCCTGAAGGAGAAATGGAACTGTTAACAATATTATATACATGTGACTTGTGATTAACAATTTGTCACTTGCTAATTTTTGTTTTTCAAATTAGTATTAATTTTTGTAGTTGATAGTATTAAAACAATATTCTAAAATTAAGCCACAATAGAGTTAGCTGGTAGTGAAGTGGACTGAAGATTGGTAGACCCCTTAGTTCTATCAGTTGTAGAGTTAAGTGAATCATCATTTGTAAGGAATTTGATTGGTCGCTTGCTCATTAATGAAGGGCTGCTGGGTATCTTAGTGATGACCGGTTTATGAATCTGTGGGCTTGTTACACGGCTGGCTTTATGAGGTGCATGGTCATTAGAAGGCTCTTCAGGAGTATTCAACAGTGAGGGTTGGGATTGATGACACGACGGATGTGAGCCTCTTCTAGGGCTTAAGGGGATGTCCCTATAATCTTGTGAATTAATTGATGTGATACTTGGTAAAGAATTATCCATAGAAATAAGACTTGGGGAGCTTGAGTGACCCATAGTTGGGAATAACTGGGGGGATCGAGGCTTCCTTCGACCTTTTAAAGGATCAAGAACACCAACTTGAGGAACAGCTTTGAACAGTTTATTATAATTCTTCTCTCTATTCATTAATTCCATCTCATAAACTCTCTTCTCCATCTAATAAATGTACATGTATGTGAAATGATAATTACACGTGTTATTGTACACACCACTAAATCTCTGATTTTCCTGTCTTGTTCCTTAATAGCGTTGTTTAGCTGATCAATTGCAGCAATATCTTCAGGTAGTGAACCACGATTCCTATACTTAGAGTCAGCTATCTGGAACCTATAATCAAATTAAAAAAGCAAGCTTTGATTAGAAACATATTTACATACTGTGCTATCATGTTCTTACTTTCTTTCAGTCGATTGTAGTTTCTTAATGAGTATTTCTTTAGCTTTATTAAACTCGTTTAGCATTATCTGTGTTTGGTGCTTATGTTGACAGATCAACGACTCCATTTCACTGGCATGAGAGCTGGTTAGCTGGTCCTCACGAACTCTATTGAATATTAACAGGACTTATAAAGTAGGTGTGGTCACTACATGTTAAACTTACTTTAGTTGAGTCATGGCTTCTTGTTGGAATAGTTGGAGTTCTCGTTCATTCATTTCCAGTTGTTTTCGCTTGTCGTTGAGTTCCGTGTTTAGTAAGTCCAGTCTGTCTTTCATTCTTGACACTTCATTTCTATAATCTGCCACTTCGTTACCAAGTGTGCTGACCACACCCATGTGCTTTGAAATCTATTTCACACATTAAACAAAGAGTTGTGTATCAATCTGTACTGCTATGTATGTATGTATAATTACCTCAGAATTTAATGTGTTGATTTCTGTTTGAGCCTGTTTTTGAATATTTTCCTGTTCTTTGCTGAATTTTGACTTCACTTCGTTCATTTCAATAGTAAAAGAATCGTTCATATCTTGCTGTATATCGCCTACATGTAAAGTGATATGAAACACGATACATGTACATACATACATGTACATGTATTACAATAATAATGATAACTTACTAATCTCTAACGCATGAGCCCTTCTCAACTCTTCAAGTGCTTCGTGGTTTTGTCTTTCCAATTCCATTTTTAACGATTCCAAGGCTATAGTACTCCCTCTATGAGCTTCAAGTAGTTCCTTCTGATGACTTTTAGTGACCTTGTCAATATTTTCCTATAGTATAATACATTACATGAGGTTAATGAACACTTAACCTGTTGTGAAAGGTTAATGAGATATTTAACCCTGTGATATCATATTCACTCATATATTACACAACCACATATACACTGGTACATGAACTTATGAATATCATTAAACCCAATTATCATAGGGTTACCCTCACTCATCGTGTATCTAACCTTGTTTTTCTGTTCTAGTGTAGATTTGATAGTCTGCATTTCCTTTGAATGAGTACAAACCAGCTCTTCTTTAGTTTTCACGACATCATTGACTTTCTGTGTGCATTTTATTCTAAATAAAATTGTAATATTGTAATCAATTAAAGAACGGCAATATAATGTCTTTCATGGATTAGTTACCGTAAATCCTCCAGTTGTTGATTACATCGCTCTGATATATCCATCAGACTCATTTTAGACGACTGCTTCACATTTTCAATATCTTTCTGAAGTTGCTCAATCTAAAGCATTAATTAAATATACTATAAATCATAAATGTTCCTGTTCCCAGCCACACCCCCTAAGGGTGTAGTAATGGGTGTGGCTGGACCTGTCTCCTAAATACACACTACATGTACATGTACAGTATCTAGACACTTAAACCAGCTCAAATCAGTTAAAAATACATGTGTAAGTACATGATGTACATGTACAGTATGGTATTAAACATCTATACATGTACATGTATTGTCTTTACCTGATCCATTAGTATTCTCCTCTCTTTGTTCCATTTTTCTTCACATTCTTTGAAAGTAGAATCCTTCAGTTCAACCATTTTACTCAGAGCACTCTTCTTGCTTTGTTTATACTGTGCCTCAAGTTCATCACGAAGTCTACTCATATCAGCCCTTATATATATAGTACATTATACAATACAATAGAACAATATAATTATGGTGGACAGGTTTAAATATGCCATTACTTTGCCTTTTTCTTCATTTCTTCCTCAGTTTGACTCCTAGATTTCTCTTTGACTTCAAGGATTTCTCTGCTGTGTGTTTGAATGGTTTGTTCAGAGTCTCTCTTCAATGAATCGTAAGTAGTCTAATGACATTAGATATATAAGTAATTTTTACTATAAGTATAATTAATGACAGACACACAAATATACTAACCTGTAAACTCTGCAACCTATCCAATAAATCTCGTTCTACTAAACTTTTTTCTGCCAATTGTTGCCTGATTGATTCCACCTCAATCTCTCGACTTCTGATTGAATCCTTGGCTACTACAAGCTCACGTTCCTTGTCTTTCACGGCCAACTTTGTATTCTGCAAGTCATTCTTTAACTTTGCCACCTCATTCTCCTGGTCTGTAAGTTGCTGTGAGAGATTTCTAGTGTCTTTGGAGTAACGTTCACTAGAAATCGCCTCCAAATTTATAATTCTTGACTCGCAATCCTTACGAAGTGATTCCAAAGCAACTTCATGTTCAGATTTCAATTCATTAGTTTCTAATAATAGGATATAAATCGATCTATAGTAATCAATTTGTACTACACCATTGACTAACCAAATTGCTGTCTTTGTAGTAGTTCCTGTATTTGTTTGGCATGACTTTCATTAGTAGCTTCACTAAGAGCAGATTGAGCTGCTTCAATCTCCCGTGCAAACTGGGTACGAAGATCCTTCTTTTCTTGTAATAACTGCTCAACCTCCTTTAATTAAAAATAATTTAATTAAAAATAAAAATGGCTGACCATTGGCATAACATATACCTCTTCAAGTGTGTGAACCCTAAGGAGAATTTGTTTGGATTCACTATCATACTCTTTAGACACTGTTTTCCTCTCTTCCTCTAAGCTAATCAGCCTTCGTGTTTGTTCATCGAGCTCATCAACCAACCGATCACGTTCTTTCTGCAAATGCATCTTCATCGCTTCCAATTCTCCGATTAGTCCTGTTAAAATGGCAGATCAATAATAATTGTATTAACATACAATAAACCAATTCACCCGCCATGTTGTTGATCTCTGTGTGCTGAGAACTGCTCGTGTCTTGTAACTGTATAATTTCTTGTGTTAGGTTGTCAATGTTTGCTTTCAGTTGGTTCACCAGATCTTTCTCTTGTTGTAGTAACGCAGTGTCTGATTCATTTTGTTTTACTCTATCGTAAATTAGCATTTCCAAATCCCTCTCCCTCTGCTGTGAGACTGCAAGTTCGTCTTTAGTTTTAGCAAGTTCAGTAGATATATTCGATAATCTATTGTTCAGACTGGCTTCCTTCTCTGCTGATCTTGCTTCAAATGTTTTATATTTTAACTCAAATGTCTCAGCTTCTAATCGAGTAGCTGTCTCTCTTTCATCTGATAAGGAACATCGTAGTGACTCCATTGCTTCTTCATGTTTCAAAATCAAGCGATTCATTTCTTCCTCATGGTTGTTTTTGAGCATCTGAAAGCTGTGTTTGTAGCTTTCACTATCATCTTTAGCTTGCTTTTCAAGGCCATCCAATCTTTCTTCCAGGGACGCTTGTTTATGGGTACTTATTTCAATGGTGTCCGTTAGCTGTTTCTTCAAGTCAGCGTATTCCTTATCTCTTACGTTCAACTTCTCCTTCCATAGATTTGCTTCCATCTTCATTTTCACTAGTTTATGGCTTTCATCTTCAATCACAGATTGCAGCCTCTTCTCAGCCTCTTCAACAGATATATTCTACACAAATATATAATTAATAATATATTGGGCTGATTGAGGGTTATACTCTATGTGTATATAACATTACTAACGTGTTCTTGTATTAATTGATCTCTTTCATTCTGTAAACTGGCTATTTTCCCCTCTAGTTCATCACTCCTACTCAGCTCATGGTTCTGTTCCTTTATTCTGCTGTCCAGCTCTGATTCCCACCGCCTCTTTTCTTTATCGTGCTCAGCTATCAGGGTCTCAATGCGTTCTTCATTGTCATCGTTTTTTGTATGAAGGCTATAAACAACCTAACAAAGGTGGTTGGTAAGAGATAGATAAAAGGGGTTAGAATCTACATTGATAATTGGGTGTGGCTCTATATGAATGGAATATGTCTTATGGGCGAGCATTAATTTTGACTATAGGAACTCAGTCTATTCATTATACCTTAGTTAATTGAGCTATCTTCTTCAAAACCCTTCTATGATACTCCTTCGGTATGGTTTCCCCTCCCTGAATTGAAGATATCAGTACCTTACTAGCCGCCATTGCTCATTGCTTTCATGAATAATGTTTGTAACTATGGTGACCAATAGATCTAGGTCGTGGGCGTGGCTACATAGATCTTAGAACAATCACGTGACCAACTAGCTCGACACAGTCTCAAGAGGTAAACATAAAGAAGAAAGATAATGTCGAATCTTCCTTAGGTAGGGGATCAGATATGCCATTTCGAGATTTTATCAACTTCCACCGCAACCGTGATGTGTTGCTAATGCTACCGGACAAACCGATCAGAGAGAAACACTTGGTGTCTTCCCTTTGTAGCATAATGACGATCGTCTGTATAGTCGCGGCTCTTTCGATGCAGCGATGGGCTGAATCAGGCTCACCTAAATGTGACTGTAGTTTTGGACTAACAGAAGTACATTGTGTTGGTAGTAGCAGTAGAACTGGGTCATCATGTAAAGATTTCGCCAGTAAGGAATATGAACATTGTGTGATGTATATAAAGTTGCTATTACCTTATATGGCTGGTTATATTTACATGTATCTTCCTGTAGTGACCGATTACTACCATACATCACACGAAATTCTTATATCGTGTATTCTAAGCATCAGCGTGCTCACGATGATCTCGTCTGCTGTCGCCACGGTGATCAGTGCTGGTTTCCCACGGGAGAAACTCGAGTTCCTAAGACATTACTCAGTCTTCAATATAGTGTCATGTAAGTACATGGTACAATAATTAATATTATTTTTAACAATATATCAACTTTGTTCCAATATAGTATTATGTATAATTCTGGTAGCTGGATTCTGGCTAGCTGTTGTTAACAGTCTTCCTTTGGGTCAGGATAGTTTTCGAAGCACAGCTCGATTTGGATACGCATTCTATATATTTCTATGTTCAGGAGTGTTCACTCTCTTAGCTACTTGTCTTAATTTATTACTGGCTAAGACAGCAGCTGAACGGAGACAGGAGTACAGGAACAGGTTCAGGTAAACAGATACCTTATTAGACACATAACATATATACGTATGTATATAGGAATAGGATGATACTGTACCTATTACTCACTTATAACATTGAATATACGTATGTATATAGGAATAGGATGATACTGTACCTATTACTCACTTATAACATTGAATATACGTACGTATATAGGAATAGGATGATACTGTACCTATTACTCACTTATAACATTGAATGTACGTATGTATATAGGAATAAGATGATACTGTACCTATTACTCACTTATAATATTGAATATACATATGTATATAGGAATAGGATGATGAGGTCCAGCAATGTCAACAGCTTTAGCCACACCACACCCCCCTCCGAGCGATCTACAAACACAGCACATACTGACAACCCACCTGAATACACTGAAGCAACTACTTCATT
Organism: Chalinula nematifera; assembly: GCA_036873525.1. Lineage (NCBI taxonomy): Eukaryota > Metazoa > Porifera > Demospongiae > Haplosclerida > Chalinidae > Chalinula > Chalinula nematifera. The sequence continues at coordinate 20,957 of JAYJLX010092236.1, forward strand.
CATTGAAGGCTCTATAGAGGACAATATAGAGGACTCCGCCCATGATACCAGTGATACAGATCCATTGGTAGCCACGCCCCAACTACCTCCCTATGTACCATAGTTATCATTATCTATGATTATTATGCTGATTATTTGTTATGTACAAATCTTTTTAATCCATTATATACAATATATAATTTAATTCACTTTATTGTGGTTAGTTTATCTCCTGATATATTTAAAGCAAAATTATAACTGATTTCTCTATCAATAGCCTCATCCATCTTGTTGTCTAGATTATCCATAGTTATAAACTGTTCACTGTCTCTCTACAAACAGTAAAGGACAATAATCAGTACTATCCTAACCCCGCCCTCCCCTCCACCCTATCATAACATACCATGAAATCCTTGAATTCAATTGTTTTCTTCTTTAAATTATTTGCTTCCTGCTTTAGTCGGACTACTTCGCTTTGCTTTTGTCTTTCTTCCCTTATTTGAGATATCTTGGCTAGCTTGTCCTCTCTAAGTATACAAAATGCAAAAACAGCCACACCCACATAAACTACTACATAGCCAAGCATCATAGCATTATTTATTATAGTACTGAGGTACACACATACTCTATATCATATATAAATTACCTCCATAACTTCATTCGTTCTATTTCCTTTTGGTTATTCTCAATAGCTTCTTCAACAAGCCTTTTTTCAGCAGCAGCAACTTCAGCTGCTTGAACACTTGATTCCTGTTCCTTCATTTCCTCCTAAGAACAATGAGTATTGATTGTAAAGCATTGAAACTGGCTGCAAACACATAGCCACACCCCTTTACCTGGGATATAATCAAAGCCACACCCACTTACCTTGGCAATCCATTCTGCCCTAAACTCCTTCCTTAGTTTAGTAACGTTTCTCCTGTATTCAGCCAATTCGTGTCGCTCTTCCTTTGTCATTTTCCTCTGTAAGCCTGCGTAGAGCCTAATGAACCCGACCCTAGCACTCCAGGAAGGACTGCACAACACTAACTTGCAGGTCAATGCCATCTTCAAGATAAAAAAATATTGATCACCACTTGAGCTATACTAAAATTCTCAGAGTAAATAGCTTGCACCAGTGGCGTTAATCAATGTCAGACTGACAGCATCTAAAGCTATTTGTTAATGTCATGTGGTGGTTAATAAATTTCATGACCACACCCACTACATCCTAATCTCTAGCTAGTAGCGAATCAAATAGAGTAATTGGAATGTCTAGGTACCTTAGAACAGTAATAATATTCACCCTTCATACACCAAAACATATAGCTTTACTTATTAGTGAACTCTCGTTATACTCAACTACAAATTCTAAAGGATAGCCACACCCCCGCGAACTCTACTTGCACCTGACTGCATCAGCAGCCAAGACAGTAAGCTACACTTTGAATAGATCTGCACCAACACGGCTTTCCTACTTCATCTTATGTTGTAACCACACCCACTCCAAATACAATTACGCAAGATTATCATCTAATATTGTGATCATGTGTTAGAGGTGTGGTCCTTACCAGACACACCTACTTCTTGATATACTAGACTAGACGGGCACTAGAATAGAACTAAAAGCAAAATATGTAGATTAACACGTAGTATCAGTCACATGTATCACTGAAATTGGGAGGGAGGGGGGGAGGGGGGGGTGAACTATATGGAGCGACTCTTCACACCATCTGTGAGGATGGGAGCCCCAATCAAAAAAAAAAAAAAACTTAAACATTTCCACAAAAAATGGAGCGATTTATCACGCCATCCAAAAGATGGGAGCCCCAAGGGATTAAAACTTGTATAATAAACATATATAATAATTAAAGGATCGAGCGACTCGTCACGCCATCAAGAGGATGGGAGCCCTAAATAATAAACACAACTACAAAACCCTTACACATAATATAACACACTAATATAACTGTTCTATACTGCTCATATAATGAAGCAGTCGACACTTGCTTCCTTTTCGGTTGGTTAAAACATAGATACACTATTAAGGGGATTGGAAACGGTGGGCGTGTCCTTGCAAAAATGCATACATTTTTAGCATTTCTTTT
>JAYJLX010092346.1:0-23007 GCA_036873525.1 Chalinula nematifera
AAGAATAAGAATTCCATTTATATAAGTCGGGGAGGGGGTACAGGATTCCCCAGACCCTTCATGAGAAGCGAAGGGGCGTGGACCAGAGATTACTTTGTTGACTGACAACAGGAATGAGGCAATTTCGAATCCCTATTATTACTCAAGTATTTGCTGTCTCTATTATATACATATACATTATATTACTCAACTCAACGAGGGTGTGGCTAAATTTATATGTATTTCAAATACCCATTATATATTACTCAAGTATCTGCCATCTTATCTATCACTATACATACATTACTGGACTCAGAGAGGATCTGGCTAAATTTGAATGTATATCTACAAGTAGTTTGTACTATAATACAAGCTACAAGTTGTTGTTTTATTTCATTGTCTCGCTGTAGTATGAATCACGTACATGCTGGGTCATCAACCAGTATAGGTTATTGAGCTATTTACTAAATTTTTATTCTTTAAACAGTATCCAGTTAAATCTACCACCATCCCCTCTGTATCTAAACCACCTCCAGCTCCTAAGGATGAGACTACTAAAGACAATTATCCAGATATTGAATATATGCCACCATCAGACTCACAAGGTTATTATTATAATGTGTTTGAATGTATATCTATAAGTATAGTTTGTACTATAATACAATTTATGTCATACCACAATTTATGTACTGGCTAGTGACTGCGTGTACATGTATAGATAATTTATTATACATGGTAAATCGTACAATTATATACACAAGTGTATGTAGATTGCAAACTTAACAAAATAAATTATTTTGCTTTAGATCCGCCGTTGTATCATATACCAGACTATTATGAGAAACCAGAGTATTTCCAAGAGCTACTAGAAGAAATGAAAGGCAACCCATTTAATAAAGACAGTTTCAAAATTCGCATACCTTCAGTTACTGTTGATAGTAAGACAACAAGAACCTTTACTGATGGCGGGAATATTCCTCCTGGTAAGGCTGTAATAACTACTACAGTCTGTTCATGTTACTATGACCTTATTACGAAATAAGTTTGTCTTCACCTTTGGTATTCTTTTCATATGAACACTACATTGATATTGAGTGCTCTTTAAAACTGAGTAATTGATGGTAGTACTTTAACTATGGCATATTTTATGCTCTTATACATGGGGAAATTTATGGTGGTCATAGTCAATGTGAACAGAGTTTAATTTGAAGTAATCTCCATTTTTGTTTGTTACAGGACTGTTTTGGCCAGACCTGGATGAGCTCCCAGACCTAGATGATCTCAATTTCTAACCATTATTTATAATGATATTAATTATTCTTGATTCCAGTAAATCACTTGTATTTTATTTCATTTAACGTTGCTGTATTCTATCATGATTGTATAATAAATTTATAATTCAACGATTTCTCTATTTTAGTAGACTAGACTCTATTGGAAAATGATAATTATGGTTTGTGAAACTAGATCTAGTTAATTAACTAAATTATTAACCGCTAAGCAGAGCTTGCATTTGTGCGCATGCGCAGATCCTTTCTTTCTCGGCCAATCCACGTTGTGCAATCTTCTTGAATGCCATTGAATGTGAAGATCATAAAAACTAATACAGCACATCAGGAATACATTTAACAGAACAGATCATCTTATAAAACGTCTTCGACTGAAATACAGATATGCCAGTAAGTTTCTGTACGTGTAATTTACTTATATACGAGTTTCTAATGGAATATAAGTCACGCCCACATTGGTTTCTATGCTGCTTAGTATCTCTTGTTCATATTCTATGGTAATATCCTCTGGGTATTGATATGATTAGTGTTCATTGCTGTCTGGGCTTTGAAAGAGTTGAGCATACTGAGTGGATTGTAATAATGCATTGTCTTGGTGTTGAACAATTGATACTTGATTATTCTATTTACATATACATATACAGTGGAACCTCCGAATAATGAAACTATGTATATACCATATGTGTCTTCTAGTGGGTATGCTTATCAGATATCTTCATACATGTGTTGAACTCTTATATGAAGTCTTGAGTCCTAGCAAGAATTGTATACTTGGTAATAGTTCAGAGTAGTCTGGTGTCCCGCCCATTCACTTCCAATAATGGTCTGAAAAATGTACTACTCATGGTTTGTTGATGTTTTGCTCAGAAGGGATGGGCTTGTAATAAATGATCTATAGTTAAGAAATGAGTGAGTGCAGCCATGACGTTTTAAAATCAAGTGATCTAATTGGGCTGCAACTATAATTACAGTATGTACGAGTCGAGAGTTTACATTCTCCAGACCATTACTGGAAGCGGCACCAAAATAAATTTGGAATAGGGTGGGGTTTAGGTTAGTGTTAGAAAGTATAGACTTCCTAACTGCAACCTAAAGTATACTGTACTATTGACAAGCAGCGATTGTATTACTAACCTGGTTGGAATTTTTATAAATAATTTTCATTTAATAGTTGGCAAAAGATTTACTGCATCCTTCTCCAGAAGAGGAGAAAAGAAAACATAAACTAAAGAGACTAGTTCAGAGTCCTAATAGTTTTTTCATGGACGTTAAATGCCCTGGTAATAACAATGAAAAGACGCTATATAATTTATTGTGTGTATATTTTGCTCTAAAGGTTGCTATAAAATTACTACAGTGTTCAGTCATGCACAGACTGTTGTTTTGTGTGTCAGTTGTTCCACTGTCCTCTGTCAGCCTACTGGGGGAAAGGCGAGACTAACTGAAGGTAAGAGAGAGACAGTATAACGATTCTCCATTTTATTTTATTCATTTTTTGTATGCATAGGTTGTTCATTCAGAAGAAAGCCACATTAATAAAGAAACTATTATGTTATTATATTACTGTGCTTTGATATCAGCCTTTTTTCTCTGGTTTTAATAATATTTTGAAAATAATACATACAGTTGAAAGATAATTGAGAGTATATTGTCATCTTTTCTTCCCTTTCTTCTTATTTGAGCCACTCCCACTGGCCCCACCTCCTTCACTGCTTCTATTCTGACGTGTCTTTAGCTTTGGAATGAGTTCACATACTTTAACATAAAGTTCTTTACCTATAAAAAGACACGATGGACAGTTGAGGTAACTATAGCTTGAGATAATCACAAATGTCTGAAAATTAACATACGTGTTACTAGATCTGGTACAACTGGTGATCCATCAGCTTGTTTCAACTGTACTCTTACCCTCCCAGTGTGTAGGTTATCTCTGGCATGCTCCCGTGGATATTGCTTGGCCTGTGAACAGTTTCATGGATCAATATAGACTAGTAAAATATGCTACTGGCTGTATGTATGTATGTGGGTTGGCTACTGACCTCCACTTCAGCTGTTAGACCAAGGCTTGTACAGATATCCTTAATTTCACTAGTTTGAGGAACATCCACACACTATATAAACCAATACTGATCAATCCCATATCACGAGCATCATTACATCATCCATTCTTGCTAGATTCATACCTTCTTTTTATCAATTCTTCTCCCCTCAACTCGAGTCTTCTTTGCATCAAGGTAAGCAGGATACAATACAATCCATCTACATAACACAAGATAAAGCCAGTTACGAGTGCCTTGACAACATAATGAATACCATGCTATCCGTTAATAGGTCAGATCACTTATGAATTGCAACCCATTTAATGATCCCTTCATGTCATATATGTAGGCACCAACAAATAAAGAAATTACTTCAAGAAATTAGTTTTACTAGAACAAAAGAAACCATGCTTGGCACATTGTTACAATCTTATTAAGAAGGTATGGATAAAACCTCTTTAATAGACAACAATACTCGTGTGACTTAGGACTATTTATATTGAGCAATTTCTTAAATATCTAATGCACTAACCGTTGTCTGTTATCAGGAGGGACAATTTTGTAGGGATTTGTACTTGTGCTACTTTCAGCCATTTTCCAATTCTATGTTTGTGGGCGTGGTGACCACACCTCTTTGAAGACAAAACTAGACTAGTACGTCTAGTAGTCTAAAAATGAAGTGAGCGAAATTCAAACATATCCAGGCTGTGAAGACTGAAGGAGGAATGAGCAAAATAGAAGTATGTTTATGTTATACAGTTTAACTATACTAGCTATATACAATTTAAGTTGTAGATGCTAATGGATCTATTTCTTTATAGAGTAAAATTTCTTCAGAAGCCATTCATCAGAATGTTAACTACCCAGTGACAACTGGTGATACCCAAGAGATTGACTCATTGGAGCTGATGGAGGTTCGAATAAAGCAGCAATCCGAATTAATATCGATGATGAAAACCAGGAACGATGGAATGATACTCCAGGTACGTACTACATATTCTATATGACTGGACATACCACTCTATTAGACCATCATGTCTGCTAGTGTTGATAATGAATCGTTTACTGTAGATAGCGAATTATGAAAAGATAACAAAGGAGCTTGAAGGATCAAAGAAGAAATTAGAGGCCTCATTGATAGGATTACAGAATGATTATAAAACATTAACTGAACGATTCAATATTCTATCACATAACCACGATGAGCTGATTAAAATAAAGGACGAATACAAATGCCAACTGAAGCAGTTGAGATTAGAAAATCATTCTTTGTCCAGTGTTAACGATGGCACCGAGACACTGAAGACTGAGTTAGGACAACTGCAGGTAGATATTGCAAAGGCCAGTTCCGAGAACAAAGCGCTACAGCAAACACTTGCCCAGACACAGCAACAGTTGAGGGAGAAGAGTTGCACTACTAAACTAGTTGTCGATGAAATTGAATTATTGAAGAGGCAAATTAGTGAAGAAGAGACTAAACTTACAGGTATATATACATTATTAATGTCACACAACCAACTAAATAGTATTTATTTATTTATTATTGCTTGTTTTTTTTTACTTAGAAACTAAAAGAACAGTTCAGGAAACTAAGAAACTATTGAGCATGTGTGAGGAAGAAAGAGATTGTCTAAGGAAGGAAAATATCGAAATGAAAAGTAAGTTGAATAGTGTGGAAAATCTGCTTGTCAGTAAAACAGATAGTAACACACAATTAACTAGAAAGATATCACAGCTCGAAGAGGAATTAGCTGCTATCAGGTCTGTATACAATATCATTGGCACTAGAAATACAATATTAATTTTGTAGTATATACTGTAATTTATAGGCTACAATCCTTGAATCTCAGCAAGGATGCTAAAGTCCAGTTGCTTCAAAATGAAATAAGAAGTATCAAAACAAAACTGGAAAAGACACAAGAGGTAAAGTTGCAAGGCTATATTTCAATAGACTAATTGCCATACTCAGTTAATTGCAATTATATTACAAATGAATCAAATGTACGTCAAGTGAAATCAAGTTAAATTTTTTTCAAATGCAGGAATTTTTAGCTTATCAAGAGTTTACTAGCAAGCAATTGAAAGAAGAGAAGAGTCTAAACGAAAAACTTCGACACCTTGCTTTATAATTATACGAAACTCAATGAAACTCAATCTGCATGCTTGACAACCAGTTATAACATGATCACTTATTGTTATTTATAATTGCAACAAAACAAATTATTTATAATAATGTAGCAATTCAACAGATTTACAAACAATATAAGTGACGATTGAAGAGTATAAAGCTTCTTAATAATATAAGCAAAATTACAGAATATTTAATAGAAAAAAATAACAAAAAATTATTTTGTTTGAAGTTGACAATTAAACAATATATGACAAATACGAAATTAATCAAAATAATATTATATAACAAGTCGATTTAATTATAAAACTAAAATAATAAACATATATTGATCATTTTTTACAAAAAAAAAAGGTCGGTTACTCAAATATTACACTAGTTGTTTTATATGTCAGTACTGGTGGAGGATGAAATACTGCTACCGTGTGAACGGGGCTGATCTTGGCGATATAATACATCATTGGTCTCCGATATGGGTTGAAGGTTTTCAGGTGTTGTACCATCCAACGCTAGTTTACTTGTACCATGAACCCCAAATCCTTTAGAGTTCAATAGAATCGGTGAGGATGAGCAGTTTGCCGTTGATGGTGGAACGTACTGCTCCGACTTTCTCATGCTGCCTCTGTTTTGAGCAAATTGTTCGGCTATTGAGAAGTGTTGTTCGGATGTTTCTGAACCAGCTTCAGACGAGTGTCGAAGGTGAACTGAACTGGTTTCATTCTCTTCTTCGTCGCTTTCAACTTCGAGATCGTGATACGTCACTGTTTCGACTTGAGCTGATGGCTTACCACCTTCCACTAACATTTCAGTTGGCAGTTGGGGACTCAGTCCAAGACTGGCTGCGCTTATGGATTGGAACTCAGACTCTACGGATTCGGTTTGTGAGTACGAATATTGGCCACCGGACAGTTTTAATGAATGAAGTGCCGGATTACTCTTCTTCTTTTGTTGTGAGCCATGAGCTGCGGATGGTACTGAAGGAACGTGAACTGAGAACTTCGATGACATAGGTGAGTCATGCTTGGGTCTGTAGAACATCCATTCCTCACGTTCTTCAGCTGTTCTCTGTGGTGCTGATGGGACACGACTAAATCGTGGAGCAGATCCCTCGTTTCGACTGAAGTGCTCATTATTTTCAGGCATGTGATGATGGAGGAAGGTACTGCTCCGGGTCGATCGAGGAGAAACCCTCAGGTCGTTATGGTTTCTCGGAAGCCGGTCAATGTTTGATTTCAGGCTAGAGGTTGAATTGTGGGAAGACAGGTTTCGATCGTATCCTTTCCCTGCATGGGGGGCACTCCTTCTTCCGTCTCCTTCGATGCCACTGGATGTTTGACTCAATGAGTGAGGACCCGTTAACGCATTGATGCTCTTGGAGTGGGCTTGACGTGATCTGGTACTGGGAGGTGTAGGAAGGTTTGTCCATCCTTTAGTATGCCCAAATGCAAGCAAATTACGCAGAGCACCTCTGGCATTGTCAGCGGTATTCTTTTGTTTGCTGGACTGAAGGACATCGAGTAGAGGGATCGAGCCCAAGTCCCACAGTAGTTTCTGGTTATCGGGGCATCGAGCCGACAGGTTCCATAGAATTCCTGTGGCATTAGCTAGAACGGTTTTATTCTTGGACTTGAGGTGCTGAACCAGTTTGGCTAATCCTCCAGCCTGACGGAACCGCTTACGATAGCCTTCCTCTTGTGAAATAACGCTGGACAGGTTCTTTAAAACTCCACCCACATTTTCTATAACGACAGTTGTACCCGAAGGACTGTTGTACGATAACAGACCAACGAGTAGTTCGATTCCGTTCTTGGTTAGGCAAAGTCTGTGACGATTTTCAGTCGAGTGGGCTGATATATTCCACAGTGCGCTAGTGATGTGTTGCATGGTTGTCTCCCCATTGGCATACTCAACTGCTTCCATTAGAACAATAGCAGCATTGCACTTTAGTAGCGAATCCTTCATGTCTGAAGTGGCTTTGCACGAAAGATTTCGCAACACTTGAGAACCCTTCGAGAGTATCTGCTCGTCCATCGATTTGAGGTGGTACATCAGTGCCGGGAGGAAATACGAGAAGGCACAGAGTCTCTGTTTATTGTGAATATCACCGTAGGTCAGATTAATGAGGATTGTAATTACAACAGCGATGGTGTCGTTCGAGTGCTGAACAATCTTCCTGTCCTCGTGATTTATCGGCAATTCTTGATCGACTATTAAAACTTCCGCCATTGTTTGCAATCCTCCCAATTCCAATACAGCCGGACGTGCTTGTTCTTTGTTACCAGAGAACTTGAAAATTTTTCTTAGTGCACTCACCACACTGTTGCAGGAGCCCTGAAGACTGTTTATGTATTCGTCAGGTATGGTCTCACGATTACGGACTTTGTAAATGAACTCGTACAATCCATCACAGTGGAGGCGAACCTTCTCGAGCTCCTTCAATACTTGTCTCTCCGTGCGACGTTGAATGGTTTCCGGGTTGGCTTCAACGATGTTCTGGAGTGTTTCAGCTGCCTTGGCTCTAATCTCGGCATGTTCCCTTGAGCCTTTCTGTTCCGTATTGTGAAGGATTTTCACAATCAAATTTATGCACATGCAATCACGAAGAGCTAAACAGTTCTCCGGACTACGAGAGAATGTGAGCAGGACTTTGACCGACTCGCCATCAGACTGTGAAGCCAAAGACGACATAATTGCTTTAATCATATCAAGGTTGACTGTAAGGGAATCTCTTTGACCCTTACGTCCACCTTTTCTTCGATGTTCTTCTTGTCTTTGCTGTACCTTTCGTGATGATTTCTGACCACCATTTGGTCCCATCATGTCCGATTCCCGATGGGTTGAAGGCGACTGGTAGTATCGAGATGGGATGAGGTTCGTTGCACTACCAGGATTACTTCCGGGTATGGCTGGGCGTGGCAAACGATAAACATAGCCGTTACGACTGGAACTGGTCGACTGACTGAGACTTATTGATGAGAAGGATGCTTGACTAGCAGGACCGGAACCAAGACGATTCTGCACTGATGAACTGAGACTGGCGTTATCACCACTACTGGAGGGTGAACTAGGCTTGTAGGATCTATGATAGCCAGAACTAGATTGGGAATATGGCAGGGAAGTGCTACTGGCAGACCCAAACTGACCAGTGGTATCACTATCCTGACTGAACTGGAACTGTAGATTGTGTGGGCGATGGTTATGGATTCCTTGGGGGTTGTGGTGTCGAGGAGTCATCAGACGAGGTCGGCTGTGATGAACAGCCTCTAGTACATCAGCTGGATGAATACTTTGACTCCAGTCCTCACCGGAAACCGAAGATGAAGTTTGTGGTAAATACTGTTTTCCCTCTAGATAGTTGCTGTCTGAAAGCGAGTATGGGCTGAGGTCTTTCCTGTTGGGAACCCCACCAGAGCTGCCGGTGCTTTGAGAACCAGCATCATACATATTACTAGTATGTAGCGAATGTCGTTGTATTTGTTCAGATGTCAAAGGTGAGGGCTCAGTGTATGACGGGTCTGACCATTGGTTTGGGTGAGACATCTGTATAATTAAAAATAAAAGGAAAAAAAGCAATAATTGATGTAATTTGAATAGATATTTTATCCCACAATATTGTTTGTTTATTTCAACCCTTTTACGGCACTCTGACCGGGGCTTTCAAGTTACTGTATATAATTCAGCCTAAGGCACTCCTACACGTTGTTGATATTGTTCCACCCCACATGTGGAACTTCGGCTTGGCAAAATTTGATCCTAATTCGCGTTTACAAACGATAACAAAAGAAAAAAAATCTGATCCCCCAAGTGAAATACGGTAGCAATAAAAGTTCAAGAGAAATATTTTAAACAAATGTGAGTTATTTATTCCTCAGTGGCAGTTAAGCATGCTGTATTGATTACAGCCTGTATGGTGGTAGTCTAAACAGGGAATACTAATGTGTCTTTGGTTGCTAATGGTGACCCATCACAAATAACAAAAAAATTAATCTATTGTAACAATTGTTGTGTACTGTTGTAAGAAAGTCAGTACCATTTATAATGACAAGGTGTTTTGGAAACAGAAAAAAAAATCTTGTTCACAGACTACAGGCTGAGCTGGTCTCAGTGGGCCAATAACACACCAGTATAGCCACTGTTAATAATTCTCAAAGGCTTAGCTATCATAAACACACATGGGAGATGGGAGTTGTAGGCAGATGTTGATTACAATAAACATTGATTACTACACATTATACATAACATGCACATAACACAAGAAATTATGTCTAACTAAACTGTCCAAACACTCAACAATGTTATCTTACAAAAAAATAAAAATATATAATACATATTCAAGGAGTAGCTAAGAATAAATTATAATGGCTATACTTACAACAGGAGAGCAAAAGCCTTTCACAGGCCCAGCAAGATGTCCTCTGTAGTAGTTACAATCACAAATAGCAGCTGCTGTAGTAGCCATGTTAGTTTGGTCACACATTTAGCACCAAGACAAAAAAAAAATTGCACACAAGCAACAAAACCACAGACAAAGAATGTTTTCCTTTGCTGCTGTTGACTTTGGGAAATTTTGCTTCACTGAGATCACAACTGATTAGCAGTGAACAGCAACTGGGCATTTATACACGCAACACAAAACAGGAAGTGGTTTAGTTATAAAGTGAATTTTAATAACTAATTAAGAGTTAATTGGTTTGGCGCATTGTTTGCAACAAATAACATTCCTATAATAATATGTTGTGTCTGATAGTAATACAAGCCAACAGGTGGAAAGGTTATTCATCAGCTTAGGCACCAGCAATAGCCCCAATGGTTACCATTCCTTAAAATCCACATTTGCCAATGAATATATTTCATAGCCTATCAACCCTATGTTTTTCATCTTCGGTGAAAAATAGATAAAATTTTTTTCTTGTAACTGGTTGAATATTTTCACAAGGCAAACACAATAAAGCAAATGTTGAACTGTGTACGTTGCCAAACCAGCCAGGAGGATCGTAAAGCCTCACTAGGGGAGGAATTAACAGCCAGCTAACACACACACACACAACCTCCAGCAGATACATCAAAGGCTAAATTTAACCGATGAAGAAACCCCATCCATAGTCTAGATTCAATGTGTTGAGCCAAGTCGAAACCCTTGCGTGGCGACTTTGAGGAGATGAGTTGATTAAATTAAGCAAGTGAAGCCCAATTATTTATTTAATGTAACAGAAGCAGCACATATATCACATCACCTTGGAGTACAACATAATAAATAATAGTAAATTGATCTGTTGATCAAATAATTGACCTATAGCCTTGCCTAGCCCGGCCGGCCGGAATATATATAATATATTAACCGTGTAGTTGATAGCTTGTTGCTAACAAATAACACTCAATCATTCCATACTGTTCGCTGGCTCATACAAAAAATAAAATAAGACACGCGACAGACAAAACAAAATTAATTTCAAATTAACATAGAATAATCTGTGACAATTTCTTGATAAAAAAAAACAAAAACAGCACACTTTTTTTTCAAAATACACAAATACACATGTTGCCACGTGTTGGAAGGGTTTTCGCCACCAGCAGTTAGTTACCATGACAATAACAGAGTTCTTTAATGGCACCGCTCAGACTGGATAGCCAAAGACATTCAAATACTCCACACTCAATGGTCCCTGACATGAATGCTTTCCCCAATCAAACATTTACTTTATTCTATTACTATGTAAGCACCCACTAACACAGCATATCATTCCCACGATATTGTCAAATGGATTATTACTAGTTCGCCCAAGGCTCCCCCTCCATACTCACAAACATACACACACACATACACATACAGGACATCATCAGGGGGAGTGTGTGTTGTGGTTAGCTGAGATATGCGGTTTATGGTCAGGAGTAATGCACAATTAAGAGACATGTGAAATATTTATCAGAGATGGACCATTAATCAGTTATTATATTCAAATAGGTTGAGGGTGGGTTGCCGTGACCATAGCACGAACCAACACCAGATCTTGGGAGGGAAAGAGGGGGAAGGGGGGGGGGGGGGTAAAAGGGGGTGTCCCATAGCTATAAACTTTATAGGTAAAGGGAGGAGTAGGAGAGGGGAGGGAGAGGGGCATGAAGTCAATGTTGATATTACCAAACAGCAAACACAATGATGTAACATTAATACATAGGATCGAGGGGGGATATTTTTTTGGCCGGTATCACTGCCAAACATTAATTTGATAGTTTTGTAAGTATATGCGTGGAATAGCTAGGCTTGATCAGCTAGCAATCTGTGGTCAAGGGATGCATGTTGTTAAGCAAACAAAGGAAACTTGTGCCTACATTCTTTGGATCAAGTGATACTATGCGAAATTATTGCGGTTTTATTGTGGATTACGAAACACTCCTGATTATGCATTCTGTAATATTGATTGAGTATATACTAAGTTCAATGGACCAACTTCGACACTTAATTGAGAAAACAAAAAAACCACAAAAGTCAAGTAAAAAGAGAAGGTCTTATTGTTTGACAATATTTTCACCAGCAATTAATCTAGAAAATAAATGATGAAAGGAAATGGCGGGCTAATTGGTCATACATCCATGTTACAAGAGGAACAAAAACATCAACAACATAATTCCATCATGTGGTATTCAGTTATGCCTATTACGGTGAAATAAAAATATGTATTTCTGTTGGATTACAATGGAAAGAGCCAAGAAATGATGAAATATGCTATATCCCATATAAAGAGATAATGGAAGTAGACTATATACCATCCACAACACTACTAAGGTTTGGTACAGTGTTAGCAACTAGATAGATTAAAACCGATACACTGTTAAACAACAACACGGATACCTGAAACGACAACTACTAAATGCTAACTAAGTATTCTGGCTTATGTTACAACCTTTGAACACAAACAAAACAAACTAGCTACGTATGTAATGCCGCCATTACGACACACTGTGAATGCATGTCAGTGTGTAATTGCATCTCTGCATGATGTATTGGTTCATATGGCTATATATTTCATGTGCATCCTATCTCAGTTTATACCTAAACAAAACAAATATGAACACAGATATGGGTCAGGTTGTGTAAACAACACTCCTAATGCTCAGCCCACCTCTAGTGTTACTGGTAGGAAGAAAGAGGAAACCAAAAACCAACAACTCCTACCAACAATTCATTAATGGTGAATGTGATGAAATTTGCTCTATTCAAAATGGAAAAACTGTGAAAGAATAAAACAAATACCCGTATTTGCATAAAAGCTTCCCTAACTTGTCTGTTTCCTCATATTACGCCTCCACAAAAAACCCCCATGGTATCAACATACTCAACTCACGAGGGAGTACTTTATAGACCACATGAGAATAGGCATGGTCTATCAACCTGTCTGTCTATCAATGGATGATAGTAGGGGGAGGGAGAGCATATACATACACACTTTCCAACAAAAATTAAACTCCATGGGTTATTCTAAATAAGGGCATGCAAAATATGCCTCGAGGAAGTTACAGCAAAGTATATACAACGAATATATTGCACGTGCAAGTGGGCAGAGGTTATGACTGGTAGACATGGGTCATACAAAAAGGAACATGAATGTTTCTTTACATATCAAAGGTTTCCTTCATGATCACGTACATGAAACATATCAACTCAGCATATCCATTCCTAGTTGCTGTTTAAGGGTATATCATATGGATTGTGGGTACACTGGGATATAAACATTACATACCAGAACACTCTATCCCCCCATTCCTTGTCACAGTTTAAGGATATATCGTGATAGCGTGGCTACGTAAGACAAGTTATAATAGAATATCCGATTGCCTATTTTGTTACACACGTGGCCATTGTGCCCAATGTACTTATGGAGTATAGGTGCCAAAATTAGGTGAAAATTGGATCAATTAGTGAATAAAAATGAGCAAATATTTGCAGTGCTGATAAGGGCATCACGGATAAATGCCAAAATCTGTCCACGTTAATTCCTTTAGCAAGTGGCCTTATGAAGTTAAGCCTTCAGCCAGTTATACATGGCATTTCTTACGATATAAGGTCACACTAATTTGAATTAATTTAACAAATTTATGCCTAAACTTGAAACACTTGTATAACATGCATGCACACTGTCACCCCTTTTTGAAACTATACTTAAATAATTACAGCAGATAATTACTTATGTGACTCAGTCTTTATAGTCATGACGTACCTGGCTTCCTGGTGAGCTATGGTGGTGATGGGATGACGCTGCCTCCTGGAATGCTTTCAGCTTGTCATCAATCTCCGCTAGTCGGTCATTCCATTCCTTCTCCATCTCCTTGCAGTTCTCGGGTGTGCCTACTTTACTGTACATCTTCTGCATTATGTCAGTGATGTGGTCCTGTACACCTTGGAACTATAGTAGAGATTAAAATACGTTCTAATTGTATCCTTAATCCTTTCTTCCCTTCCACCCTCCTTTCTGTTCTCCCTCTTTCTGTCCCTCATCTTTCCCTTACCTCAGGTAAGTGGGGGCCATAGTTGTTCTGTTCTGCGACAGCCTTAGTAATCTCCTCTATGTAGTACCTCTGCACGTCCCTGAATCTCTCACGCTCTTTGAAAATGGCTTCCCTATAAAAATTCAAAGGTGACAAAACGATAAATTGAAACTGAGCAATTCATTACATAATAATGACGTAATACATTTGGCTTTTTTTTTTTTGGTTGGCAACTGAATTACCTTTCTTGTATCAATAAAGCCATTTGTGTTTGAGCTGACATTTCCCTTCTATTGATGTGCTGTATACGCCTGGGTCCAACTCCTCTGGTAGAGTGTAAGGGAGTCTATATAATGATATAATAGTATATAATAGTATGATTACAACTGAAACCCATATATACATGTATTATGGACATGAGTGACTGCTGTGTTTTGTCTGTTTGATTATGGGTGAAGCCAATACTGGTTGCAGCATTCGCCAAATGTTGGGGGTTTCAACACTGGCAATTTCCAGCATTTGAAGCCAAAAGCATTCAAAAGCTTGTCTCATTGTAAATTGAATCACTACATATTAAGGCAAACCGGGTAACCAATATTATGTCTATTGAAACAGCCCACTAGGACTACTATATAGGGGGAACTGGATACACTTGATCCAATTATCATTAACTGCCCAGCAGTTGAGGAACAATAGTACAATGTATACACAGTGAAACCACACTCATTATACCGGCAGTATGTGCGGTTACATCATTATACCGGCAATATGTGCGGTTAAAATCACTATTATGGGTTTAGACTTTGATTGCAAGAATATCCACACATAAAGAAGTCATATTAAATATAATCTCCCTTTACTACCTGCATGCGTTAGAGTAAACATCGAGTTGCTTGAAGTTTGTATTAAAAAGCCAAGGTATAATTATGAATGCGTTTGGTTTTGCTAAGCTGGATTGTAAGGTCATGGTTATATTGGTTAAAGTAGGTTGCCTGCGTTATGCAAATATTTCATTCATAATAATATACTAGTAAATGCAATAAACAAGTATACGTGCCTTATTTAGGCTAATCACATTATTCACGAGTTATTTTAGATGGCTGCAGGACAGTGGGTGTGGTCAATGAATATCATTATTATCCTCCTGAATGTGGTTAGATTGTCTTGAATATCAATCCATGAACGTTAATGAAATTATTGTTTTACTTTATTAACCCAAGGATGAATTTAAACCAAGGGATGAATTTCGACTACAACACGAAGCACTAATAATATAATTTTTAAAAATGCTTACGTACAAAGCTAACAATATACATTGTACATGCATGCGCATGCCACGTACAAGTGCACGACTCGAAAAATTAAAATATTAACTGAAAGCAAGTGTGTTTGAACAATAAGTGTGTGATAGTTGGAACAAGAATTGGTTGAATAGTCTACATTGCTGTTTGCATAGCTAATTGCTAGGAAGGAGTGTGCATGCATAGATGTACTATAAAGGAATGCATGTGTGTGTATATAATATACTAGCCATGTGACAGTGTATTATAGACAGGGAGACAGACAGGCTATGTGGTAACCAGTATTCATAGGAGTAGTGGTCTGTTGAAAGTAGGAATAGCATTGCATTCCTGGAGCAATTAGTGGGTAGATGCAGGTACATTTTTTGGTATGAAGGGGGTTAAATATACACAACTAAAAGATATATATCTACTCCAGAAACCAGTGCATATTTTTTGGCAAGATACGTGCACCCAACGCTAGCTACAGGAATTACATACTACAACTATTACTGCTGAAACATAGTAACACGCTGTTCATGTCAACAAAGATCAAAAGTAAAAAAAAAAAAAAGCAAGCTTAGCATGGAAATTACAAACAAGTAACACAGCAATAATATTCGCGTTCAACAATATTAAACAAAACACATGCTTCATACCAACACCGCGACCCTACCTCATCGACATGCACTGAGACAACATGTTACAACCGAATGAACCAAGCTAAACTTTACTCTCGATTAACATTGTCTTTCAAAGCATACCAATGGCACAACATAAAGTGTACTACACACATGTGTGTGTTTGTATAGAGCATATTGTCAGTCTAACCACAGAAGGGATGTGCTGGACTAATGTCTCACTAACAGCTTATATTAGACAGTCTAGTGGGTGAACCACAGTATTACTACCTACACACACACATAAACAGACAGGCAGACACATCTACTGTTATAAACAAAAAAAATTTAACCTCCTTGGTGGCCCTTATTTACTAGAAGCATTGGTTTTACTATAGTTAGCTGTGACCTGCACACATATGTGCATATCATGTGTTAAGCTCTATGATGACCACTAGCTGAAGCCATAACATGTAAGTACATGTATTAAGTCTCTTATGGGAAATGTCTGAGGTTTAAAGTCACTCCTTATGATCATGCAGCTCACAGCAGGTACATACATCCACTCAACCTGAAAGGTCTCAAAGGTGTGCTATTAAGGGATACGTTTGTTTAACTTGTTGAATGAGCCATATATACCAGCCAGTCAGCTTGCATTGCTAGTAAAGCAAATACAGTGTAATAGTTCAACATCGTAATGGAGTATCAGTTTTCAAACAAAACAAGACAGAACGTGAGTAAAGTCTAGGCATATAGACAGGCAGACTGATAGGCAGTATGTGGACTATTTGTATGTGATATAGTATATCCACTGAGATAAGTGTAATAGAGCCTAATATGCAGCAAAAGGACGAATATATATAGTGGCAGCCTATAAGTGGACGCTAGCTAGGGTAGAGGTTCTCTCCCTCTCTCACTCCCTTCCTCTCGTATCTTTCTTTCACTATCAAAAAGATTTGGACTTTGAAATATATAATTACTTGCTTACATTACAACAAATGGCAGGAAACAAGTGTTCAAACCTCCTCCACCCTCCTACATACATAACATAATAACCACCCATAACCATCGCTGTATACCGATCGACCGACCAATCGACCGATCTATCCCACTATATTACCATTATACTTTACACACATAATACTACACACGGAATAGGAATATTAGTAACTAGCATATACACATAAGCAATGGAACTGAAAAGCATGTAAACATATAAACATGCCTGATCAGTGGAGCTTAAACAATTATCACACTACTCTAATCCACCAATTGTACTAAATATAGGTTTTATAGAGTTGTTGTTCTATCATTCCAGCTGCAATTCTTTCATGCAAAAAATTGTCAACATTTTCTTTGACAAGTCAGGGAAAAGATAAACTGTAAATTAGTTTGCCAGGTGTCCAAGGAAAGTGTGACCTGGTCCAAGCTAAGGCCATGTACAGTCTATTATATACTGTGTGTTTTTTTCTTTCTTACCTGTTGTAAATCAGTTGGATATGTGCTAAAGGCTTCACTGTCTGTCGACTGGCTCTCAGTATAGTAGGAAGTATCGATCATATAATCGTCTCGAGGATTGCTTCCGCTTCTTCTCAGAGCTTGTTGGCCGAGTTCAAACGCTTCTTCATACGTGGAACCAGGGGAGACACCGCTAGAACCGCTTCGTTCACCTACAGGAACGAAGGGAGAGAGTTTAGAGGAGAAGCTGGAGAACCACGAGTTTACACACGAGTACGGATCGAGTGAAAACAAGGTTTCAATTGATAGGACAGATAGGGAGGGGCTCGCTAAAACTACCAACAACAAACATGCATGCACACCTTATACATAACAGTATACACCTCGAGTTATAGCTATAGCCCTATTATGAACGATATTCATCCACTAAGGCAAGCAATGAATGTCGAGTGAAGCATAATAATGCATATGGCGGACGGCCCGGCCCCTATATCTGTGCACATAAAGTTCTTGCTCGTACATAAAGCTTAGACAAAACACTGTAGTCTACAATTATGAAGTGTAATGCATAAAGTATTATAGACTCACTCCACGTTGTGGTACTTCTATAGTTGTATGCCATATTATAGCTAGCTTCTCTGAAAGTACAGCTAGCTCAGTTTCAGCAATTAAACATACACAAATCAAACGAATCTTTGTTTCTGCTGGAACTGTCGATCTCAGAGCTGTCACTCGAGCTATGGTAGCCAACTGCGCTTATGTCACTAGCTAGCTACGCTTTTATAATGAGAACTGTCACTAAACCAATAAGTTGCCCAATCCTACTCTTTTTCTACTACTAGTGATGTCAGTGGAAAGCAAGCTGTGTAGGACACGCCCAAAAATGTTAAATTGCGTGGGATGATATCAAAAAAAAATAATTTTACAGAAACACACTAAAAAAACAGCAAGAATGTACAATTTAAAGTTATAGCCATTGTTACATAGCATCTTCTGCTAACAGAGGGGTTGCTTCACTCGGCTTCTTGTGAACCTATGGTGGAGATGATGACAAACAAATAATTGTTAAATCCTCCAGCTAATATATCATATACCATCGAATACACATAAGAATTATTATGCATAATACACATACAGTCACGATATCACCTATTCAGTAATGAAGCATACACACTATTTTAGGATATAAAAACTGCTCCAATATTCACAATGAAATAGTGATAGTTCTGGCAATTACGCTGACATACACATGTGACGTACTACTGAGGGTTCAGTAACAAATAAAACAGATCTGTTTATAAAATATGAAAATTCCATCTCATTATCATGATTACACCATCTCCTTGACATTGCATAACACTAAAGCGACTGATCTAAGCTAATATATAACATTGCAAAGCCAAATATATCAGGCATGTGACCCAACCTAGCTAGATTACCACCTGTTACACAGTATCAAGCACCTGTTGGTTTAGAATACTCTGCTTTGACAAAAATTAAAAAAGATTAAGTCTAAAGCTTCCTATATTGACTTGTGATGCAAGCAAGGTCCCCTCATGTGTCCCAATACACTGGGGCGGTCTGATAATCTGTAACCACAAAACCCATTCAGTCACATGGTCAGCATGGTTAACCATACCCAATGTATCTGTACATGAGTTGAACAATCCCTGTGATAATTTCTGGTTTGGTTTTCAATACGAAAGGGCTTCAAGCCCCTTCATCTTAAACCACTACCATGTCATCCTGTTGAACAAAGGGGGTCCATTTACCAATCCATAATGACTATAATTGCTTATACTAAACAGTATGTATAGTACCAATATTGATCAACACCAAATTATAGGATATATAATTAAATACACAGTTAATAATCATGACCCCACAACAGGTGCTTGAATGTCTGCCATTTTTATAACTGGATTATTCTGTTGAAGGAATGCAGGTCAATATTAGCAGGTGTTGTATATGTGTTATGCTCAAGGGATCCAGACTGCTTCCAGAGTAATGATAATTAGCAGACAGAAATGAAAACCAATCAAAACATTTTTATCGTTTAATTTAATAATAATTTACACTATTCGTTAAGCAGTTCCAAGCTGCACACAAAAACAAGTTGTTTAAAACACAGCTTTTCCTCCTAAGAGGGCCCCCTAATGGCTGCCAAAGTGTTTAATACAAGATAAAGAAAAGGGTATTCCAGGTATTGGTCAACTAAAGAAACAATATCATTCCAGAAATATTTTACACTTTCTAGGGTTACTTGACTCATTAACTATGCTAATAATAAGGAAATTTATTTATAACAAGAAAACCATACTACAAAACCATTACTATACACTAGGGATAAAAATGGTTGTTTCTGAACAATTATATAACCCTAAGTTACCACCTCAGACTAATTGAAGCTGCTAAAAAAAGAAGGAAATGGGGCAGGCTTATATCAGAGATGGCTCCTATTGAAGCAGCTAGGTTATTAAAGTGAAAAACCAGCTGTTCATTTTATTGTGGTTACCAAGACATGCAGCATGTGTCTTGTGATCTTTAACACCTGCATCAAAAGTGCTTATAGCCAAGACCTATAACACTGAGTATAGAGTGGTATCAAAGTATGCTATAATATTTAAAGTATAACCTATAATGTTTCGTGTATGCAAATACACATACAAGAATACATAGTCACTAAAGAAGTGTAGAGCAGCTATAATGTGCATATTGCAATAGTAAAAGTGGAAGTTGCATAACAAGCAACACAAAGTATGCACCAGACAGTTGTTGTGAGTGGTAGTTTATTAGTCACAATAGGTAGTAATCTTCAGCCTACATAATACTCTGTGTTTGGCAAACTGTTTGGTTCCACGAATTATTTCCAGCTTCTTTCCACTTTGTCATGGCAACTACTAGTTAATTAATGAGCACATGTAGTCAATATGATTGAACATCCTTTACTCTATATATACACGTGTGTACATGTACTATATAATGTACAATATATATATATATACATGTGTATAATGTACAATATCTATATACATACATGTGTATATATAATGTACAATATCCAGAATACAGTACAGTAAAATAGACACAGCATACACCAGTAATACAGTACAGTGGTTATCTATATAATCATGCATGAAGTAGTTGCATGTGACCATGCATGAAGGTATAGTTGCATGTGACCCCCCTTATATGACAGTATGTGGTTTCTTTGTTTCCTCAATGCATATGGTCAGTCACTAGAAAGGCCCTCCTTTCGCATGATCACCGGATAAGTAACCATGGCGACTGCATTAGTTCTTTTTGTACTTCTCTGCTGAATTACTTTGAAGAATTAAAATAAATGTTCAGTGTGAAGTTAAGGCCATGGCAAGCAAAGGCATGGCAAGCTAAGGTTATTGCAAGCTAAGGATATGATAAGTGAAGGTCGTGGCCGTTGAAGGATATCATCTAACTTAGTTGTATAGTGAAGTCAGAGGTGTCTCTAATTCAATGGTATAGTTTAATATAACATATTGGTACATTTAGTGACATACATGTAAGAAGGCGCAAGATGGCCATATAATTTGAGGGGTGTCCTTATACATTATATCAGTGTATAATGATTTCGCTTCAGGCATACACACACATACAAACACACACACATACACACATATATACACACATATACATACACACATACATACACATATACATATATACATACATACATACATACATACATACATACATACATACATACATACATACATACATACATACATACATACATGCATAAATATAACACACATACTGTATACAACATAACAATATGTCACCAATCAAAGGAATGAATAATAACAATCTTAGACCACATGCAGTCAAGCAAAAATATCTCTTCAAACTTGCCTCATACTCTAAAAGAGAAATATGATACTTTACAATCAGTAACACTAAAGGGCCACCCTAGGGGACCACCATATTCTAATATACAGCAAGCTGATCAAACTGCTACAGACCTCATGTCTGGGTATAGTGATTAAGTACTAACTGCTTATTGGCGAATACATTATCAATGGTTCACTGAGCACATTTATTGGACAAGATAATTCAGTATTAGTGTGTAAAGTATCTAGACACAACCTGAATATCACTGAATAAGGTTCAATCCATGCATGTATGCAGATATTTATTAGGCTGGTGATGATTAAATCAGTTTAGCAATACATCAATTGAGATACACAGAATACAGTCAGTACTCTTACTTTAAAGTAACCAATATATAGCATATATTCTGGTGTAGACATTAATTGTATACCAGATATTCTGACGTAGTCATTGACTCATTGTCATAAATAAACAGTACACCTTAAACCAACAGCCCTGGCTACTTCTATAGCTGATATACAAATATTATACTAGTCACATATAAAACAGCAGGTAAATTGAGCAGGGATAGATTAAAATCAATAGCGGCATATACTTTATTCATAGAGTATAATATTATACTGGTGTCCTACATACAGTATGTATGCATGTCTGTTTGTCTGTCAACCCTACAGCCCTCTTACAAAGGTTAAACATTGTATTTCCTCTGTCCCCGGCTAATTTCACAGAAATATGTAATATTATCATATAATCAGTGAAAGGATACGAATGAATACTAGATGTCCCTTGCAGAGTTAATTCAGTTATAGTATGATAATTTTACCCAGCTAGCTGACATAGGAAAATACAATAAATTAATTATTAACAAAAGCAATACAAAGTCTCAGCTGGGTACATAGTAAGGTACATAGTAGGGAAAGTTAACTAGTTTATGTATAGAATAGAGTAACAGTAAAAGAGCTGTTTTTCACATGTTCAACATATTCTGCTCTCTTCCTTTCCCTCCCCCTCTTCTTCCACTCCACTAACAAACTATCTCGACCTCTTGCATAACTGCACTCTCAATAAGCCCACGCAATTAGTTGTAAATAAACTACAAAAGAAGATGAGTTACACCAAAAAATGTATTCTTTTACAAGCGAATAAACTTTAAATGGTAATTTAAGCGTAACTGACACAAGAAAAGATAATTTTTATCTTTGTTCTCTGATTATCACACATACCCGTGGTAGATGCCTACCTATCTATCTACCCCATTCACTATATAGCTTCGTGCCTACTACCTCTCTATAGCTTCAGGTTACAAGGCACACACACATACACATACAGGTAACTAAGCAAACAATAAACACACTCAGTAACAAATAATAAACATGAATAATTCGGTTACTACCAAAAATAAAATTGACTCAAAAAAAAAAATCTTAAGAATGATCTCTTTTTTTTTTTGAAATCGTCATATGTGAATTGTGAAATTTCAACTACTTTTCCTGGTGGCTTGCTCATGGCTATCGGCCCCGTTCCCTACCTCCCCCTCACAATCACGTACTACACTAATTAACCCACTCAAACGACCATTTCTTCCTGATCTTTTTGGACATATCAATATGTTTAGATCAGTTTACTAGAGTAAAGATTTGTCTTTGATCAGTAACATCAACCCAAAGGGCAGGAAACATAATTATGAAGTGTGCTTTTAGCTGTTACTCTCCGTCCTATCATAACTATACCAGACAACAGCACGGAACAGTAAACAGTCCCCTTGACTACTGCATCCTCAGCACCACTCAATATACATACATACATACATACATACATACATACATACATACATACATACATACATACATACATACATACATACAT
>JAYJLX010092457.1:12767-22976 GCA_036873525.1 Chalinula nematifera
TACATGTATATTGGGACTTGTGGCTAATAATATAGCGTTACCCATCTTATGACTGTAATGTACAATATAATATTGGGACTCATGCATGGCTAATAATATAGTGTTACCCATCTCATGGCTGTAATGTACGATATATATTGGGCCTTATGGCTATGATGTGGTGTTTACCCATCTCAGTGCTATAATTTATATTACATAGGGTGTTGGAGGAACAGTGCAGTTACCAAAGGGATATCTGAAAAGGGCTTATGAGCTTGTGAGACAGAGAGGTGGTCTCTGTATAGCAGATGAGGTACATGTACTGCATATTCTGTAAAATTGAGTAATCATTAATATAGTAAAATGTATTACATCATGTACTTGATCATAGGTTCAGACAGGATTTGGTCGATTAGGTAGTCACTACTGGGGATTCGAAGCTCAAGGTGTTGTTCCCGATATCGGTAAGTGTATAATGTATAGTAATAACTTATGTATTAAGTCTTGATGAGATTCACTTGTATAGTGACAATGGCTAAAGGAATAGGTAATGGATTCCCTTTAGGGGCTGTAGTTACAACACCAGGTATATAATTCAATATACATAAATGGTATTATAGTAAATTTATTTGTCTAACTAATGTTTATAACTTTTTTGTGCCATAATGAGTGATTAGTGTTATATTACTGTGTTTCATTACAGAAATTGCCAAGACAATGACAGAAGCGCTCCATTTCAATACATATGGGGGTAATCCTTTGGCATGTGTTACTGGTTCAGCTGTTCTGGAGGTATGCGTTAGTATTGATAACCATGGGTAGAAGGTTGTAGTAGTTGATGTGTGTGTCTGTTTGGGGATACTTGATAGTAGAATATAATCCCTTTTTGTGAATGGATAGCTTTCCTGCATGTATGCTCTGTCTTTTATAGTTATATGATTATTTAGTTTATTCACCAATCAGAATAGTTAATTATTAAAACCAATGCTCTGCCTTTTGTTTTGAGTAAAACCCCTAAACATATGCTGTGAAATTTGTCATTCACTGTGCTTATATAATTGTGACTATGAATGTCCCTATTCTGTGATCCCAATGGTATGAGAAATATTAATCTTGGTTTCCTTTGGTTGTATGTGATTACATAGCAATATTCATCAGTTGCGCTATGTGTGCATATTGTGTATTTGGTCTTTCATGATGTTCACAGGTGATTGAGGAAGAGCAGATGCAGAAGAATTGTTCTGAAGTTGGGAATGTGTTTTTGAAAGAATTGCTCAAGTTACGTGATGATTATGAAGTGCTGGGTGATGTCAGAGGGAAGGGATTGATGTTAGGAATCGAATTAGTTAAAGATAAGGTAATGTTGCACATTTTATGAGTTATACTAATTTTTATGACATTATTTTCAAAAGAAATCTATATACCCCGCAATTCCAAAAAACTTTACACTTTCTAATTTTTGTGGGTTAATCGAACAATAAAAATCAAAATTTCGTACAATGGAAGTTACACGCAGATTGAAATTGTGTTTTAACTCAGTAATTCTGTGCGTAGTCAGCATGACTGCTATTTGATTGCGTCTCATGCTCTACTTCACTTTTCAGAGGGAAATATAGTAGGCAAGTAGTCAGTATCTTTGAGATAAGCTGCCAGACTTTTACAGCCATGTTCTCACATGGGATTACGTATGTGACACATGCTAAATTTTAATAATTTCTATGAAAAAAGTTTGTGTAATTGACAAAATCTAATTTTCATGGGTACTGCTTCTGTGATAAAAATAGGAAATCCTCTGAGTTAAAATAGGAAAATGTTTTGATTTCTGGAGTTCTGGTATTTTAATTTTGTGTGTTGTACTTGTTCATTTTCAGAGAAATTTATTTGATTCTTTGATAACCTGTTCTTTCATATAAATTTTACTGTTGTGTTTTATTAATTACTTTGTAATTATGCAGAAGTCGAAAGATCCCCTCCCAGCTCAGGATGTGATTGAAATATGGGATAATATAAAGGATCGTGGAGTGCTGCTAGGCAGAGGTGGTCTATACGGAACTGTAAGTAACAATACATGTACCTCATTACCAAGCTTTGCTTCAAAGGTTGTTGAATGCTTTAGTGTCAGCCAAATCTATTCAAAGGCGTTAAAATTCAGTAGATTGGTTATTTTTTTATGGAAAATGTATACTACATTTTCATGTTTGTGAGTGGTTCATCAGATTTCTGCATACCACTTACCATTGGCTGTACTAGGCTTGTATGACGCTGCAATTAATGTTATGAAGATGGTAGCCTGAAATTTAATCTAATGCCACAGGCTGTGCCGAGTCAATTCCATTCAATCACAAACAGCAGTACGTAGTGGTATCTACCATTACATCAGTAGACTACATTATGACATATGGGATATCCTTAAAGGTTTTGGGAAGTGTGTGTGTGGCACTATTGGACATACCTCTGACCTTAGTGTATTGTGATCGATTTATGTATTAAGAAAGGTTTGTAGTTCAGTCAAAATTTCAGCTTCCCTTTGTTTAATAGTCCAAAACACTGCTGATTATTTTCTGTTTCAAAGTATAATGGTATACTAGCTAAGCAAAAACAAACCTCATATTTGTTGTGTTTATTTAACAAGGTATTGCGTATCAAGCCTCCAATGTGTGTTACCATTGATGATGCTAAATTCACATGTGACGTCATACGGGCAGCCTTACAAGATTACAGCAATGCTAGAAGTTGACAATTTTATCATTAAAATTTAAATTAATGCTTATTTTTGATAGTGTTATAAATTTATTAATTTTAATATTAATATGGGAATGCGTAGCTATACTGTATACTATACTGTGTCTGTTCACTGACTATTTCAGTTCAGTTATTAGTCATAGACAAACTTCGATAGTTTGAATATTCAATTAGCATAATTATTTTATATGCTAATGTGAAATTATAATATGAATATGATGCAGGCTTGTTTTTTTTATTCAGATTGGCAAGTGGGATATTTTATAGGAATATTTTTCACAACTTGATTTGCATTAGGATGGTTTGTTGTGCTGCTTTAGATTAAAAATCATGGAATAATCAGCAGGAGGAAGAAGTAGTTAGCTTATAGACCATCAAAAAAAATCAAACCATATTAAAAAAAAAAAATTACAAGACCACAGATAAAATACAAATATATATACCTTAAGGTAACTATTATTTACGGGTACTAAATTTTGCGAGTTTTGCGAGTAGGATCAAAAACGCAAATTTATGTACCTGCAAAAAATTGATATAATGACTAGTTTTCATGGAAGAGAAGTAGTAAAAGCAGGCTGGATACTACTGTATGTAATCGAATGGCAGAACTAAGGTCACAAATTCGACTCCTGATGTGATCTTTCGCTTGATGGCTTTTTTTTTAAGGATTTTTTTTTTCCCGCAAAATTTATTACTCGTTAAATCCTCTACTACACCAAACCGCAGAAATTAGTACCCGTAAATAATACATACCTTAAGGTAACTTTATGGAATACATGTACTCACATCCAAAGATTAAACTATTGGAATATAAATTCATTTCTTCAAAGCAGACCGTTCGAAATAAACAGCTGCAATTGCTGCAAAAGCAAATAAACATTCGGTAAATGGATTTGTGATAAAAGACAATAATAGCAGAATATAATGGTTAATAATGCAGTATATTATGTTGAACCTAGCTATAATAATTAGTAATAATGCTAATTTGATTCATTAGTTGGTAATACTCAAACTACCTCAATACATACAAACTTCAAGTCTTACCTATGCCTAGGATTGCAGTAGCTATGAAATGTTATAGAGAAAAGCTATGGAATTGTAATGAACATGTTCAATGAATACTTTGCCTGTAGTATCCATTGTTGTCACATGGTACACTGGTACAGATTCTGAGGCTATAAACAACAATAACAATGTCAAGTACCTGATGAATGTGAGATATGTGACTTACATTGTAATAACATCGTATAAATGTTGTTCACTACATCATTGCACTCCAGTTTTTTCAATATTTTAATCAAGCTATCCCATTTAACTGGTGAATTTGACTCCACCCATTTATGTATGATACACTCCAGTTTCATGTCTGCTGTTCTTCCATCCAAAAGCAAAACTTCTCATTAAACGATACTCCCAGTTCTCTACCAAACTCACATACCATTTAATTAGAATGGGGCTTAAGCAAATTGAACACATGGTTTACAGTGGCAGGGTCGTAAATGGCTGGATTGGTGAAAAAGTATATAGACATGCCACATAATAGAGTCCACTGGCATAATTATATGAAGCATGCTGAATGACTTACATGTAATGCTTTGGATAATACCTGGGTCGAGTTCAGCCTGACATTAATACATGTTATCAATAATACACAGTAATGTTTAAGCAATCACTTAGGTTGAGCAATCAGGCATATCAATGATTGTTTTGAGTGGTTCCCTTCTAACAAAGGCCAACATCACTTATTTCCGCTAAAATTAAGATTTTACAGCATTCTTCGGTAATTATTTTACAGACATCAATAGACTAGTTTCGAATATCACATGTGACATGTTAGTCTAGAGACTATCGATTTGCTAGCTTGTAGCTGTAAAAAATGGCTTCTATAAATAGTTTCTCAATATAGTAACTTTAGTAAGCATATATGTACGTATGCATGGGGTGCATATAATCTCCTTCAGCGCTTGTATTATTACTATAAAGCTATTACAACTGAATAAATACGAAATTTCTTAAGCATTTTCTGATATTGAAGAAAAGCACCAATATTACGCAAGACTCAAATATGAAGTAGCCTGTGCATGCATTGTCAAAACTAATTGAAGTCATTCAACCATGATGGAGGATGCCTTAGGAAGGGGAAGGGAATCAATACACTTACATGTATCCATGTGTAATGGAGGGTCTTGAGCATGTGCTCATGTAAAAAAATTGTACAATGCGTTTTTAATGATTGCGAGTAATAACCTCACAACCTTGAATTATAAGAACCTCACAATCAAAACCCAGGCTACAGTAGTTGTAACTTTTAAAGAAGTTCATTTAATGACTTGCATATATATTATAATTATGTAGCAAATCAATTTATGCATAGTGTAATCATCAAAATATAATTTTTGTATAATATTTTATAGTTGAAATTAGACATATCTCCAGTGACATTCACTATTCAGTATACATAACCAAACTTGGCATATATTTTAACCGCATGAAAGTTTTAAAATTTGGGTAATTCCACGCCAAATCAACACAAAAAAATGAGCACCCCTGAAGATTTTCATGAAACTTGGTTTATACAATTATTACCATAAGGCATTACCTCAGATTAGATTTCGCCATTTGAAGTTATATGACTTTGTGGTTATAGCAAGCAATTGTTTTGTTAAAGCTACTATGTCACTCATTTTAAGCTATAACTCAGAAACCATAGCAGCTACAATAGTGGGACTTATGTTAAATATACCTTTGAGATTTGACTATCACACAATAGATTAGGGGGCGGGGCTAATTTATTAAAGGTCAAAAGTCATTAATTAATGTTTTCTACATGTAATTATGAATATCTTGAAAAAGGCGTTGTCAATTTGAAATTTTTTTGACATACCAATCATGTTAAATGTACTTCATAATTAATAGCAATTTGGTTGCGAATGAGAATGCGAATATTAGATATAGTAAAATCACTAAACTGATGTTATGAAAATTTTATACGTAAATGTAAAAAACCATGCAATTACATAGATGATAGTTTTGTGTTTGTAAGTTTATGCTCCTGTCTTGTGAGTGTGTAGGTTTGTCCAGTAGGTGTAACAGGATCAATTTTAGTTAGAATTAAATCACTTGGAATTGCTGCTTTATGTTAAAAAATCAATGCAACGTTTACAATAGAATACAATAACTCCCAAACAAAAAAAAAATACAAAATAATTTGAGTACAAAGACAGGGACGGAATAGCTAACTGAAAAGTTACTTGTACAACATATTTGGGCGAGGGACATAGTCTAACAAAGAAAGTAACAGAAGACACTCATTTTGACTCTCAGCATTGTACTTCCAAAAAGAATTACTCAAACTTAAACCACAAAATACAACATTATTGTAAAAATAGCAACAATGAATATGTGTACAAAACACATTTATGTAGGTTTGTGAATGCCAAGCACGTTTAACAATTTTTACTTGTCCCATGCATTCGCTTTCATTACTCTTTTGTTACGGAAGCAATCTTTACTGCATGAGTGAATTACAGAGTATTAACAAAATTAATGCTTTACCTTTCACTATGCTATGAAATAAGTGATATAAACAAGAGTAATACACAAATCTACATAATTTAATTAACATACATGTATAAAAGACAAACATGCATGGTAAAATTGCCAATAATCTACCAATGTCAATATCCAAATGAAACAAATGCATACAAGATCATATAAAAATTACATTATTGAAGGCGTAATTATATTACGATAATAATATACCGTAGCAGGTGGCGATTTAGAAGTGGTATGTGAACACAGTGAAGGTGTACGTGTTTCCCCTCATGTCTGACCACATGTTTATGTTATTATAATTATACAGGAACAAGTATTAAATTCGATCACAAGACTGCTTGAAAACATTTAGAACAAATTGCTGCT
The DNA here is from genome assembly GCA_036873525.1 of Chalinula nematifera. Lineage (NCBI taxonomy): Eukaryota > Metazoa > Porifera > Demospongiae > Haplosclerida > Chalinidae > Chalinula > Chalinula nematifera. The sequence goes on from JAYJLX010092457.1 coordinate 19,410, forward strand.
GGAGCCAATTGTTGGTTGTACTGTACTCACTGTGTTCACATACATGTACCACTTCTAAATCCCCACCTGCTCGATCAACAGTGGAAGCCATCCCTCCTAACATCCAGTTAATCTTGAAGTGGTCACATAGAGATGGAAAATCTTTCAATGGGCATATATACAACAGACTGGTTGAGAGTGATGAATCTATACTGAAGAATGGCTTCAATTCTTTTACAATATCACTAAATCTACTACGAAAAAAATATAATATAATGCTAAAAATAAATTGTTCCTATGTAACTCACCCGACACTCTCTTTTATTTTTCTAGCACTGAGAGGTGAGATCCTTTTATCAACAAGCTCTTTCTCAAACTTTACCGGCTTAGCTAAAGTCCCTTCAAAGGCACTAATAGACGCCAACACCTTTAGAATTGGCACAAAATGTAGGAAGCTTTCCTTCAGCTTTTGAACTAATCTTTTTTCTAGTGCATCAATAACACAAGTCCTGCTGAAAAATAATTAATTTTTAAAAAATCAATTAATACAAAAATAATCCCTCATTATAATCATGAAATACCTCATGGACTGATTATTCTGAATCAAAAGCACTTCATCCATTAAATGTTTAATGGAGTAGGGATCAGAACCAAATTAAAAAAAGTCCACTCCATTTTTGTTTTCAACTCTGACAGTCCAAGGTTTTGGGAAAGTACAGCAGTTACTACCATCAATTTTCTACGTTCCTTATTTCTTTCTAATTAAATAACAACATCCTCAATCCATTTCAACATGGCCTATAAAAACATGGATCGATCGATTAGGTGAGTACGCCCACACAAGCAAAATTATGCTTACTTGCGACACACTAGAATATCATGCTGGAAAATGGTCCCTAGGAAATTGATAAGAAAGCTAACAAATTGTACTATCAAGTATTTTTATCTGTCACACGACTTACGGAATATACGAGAACAAATGGAATTTGGCCTATTTGGGGGCCATACTGGTGTATAATTCTTAATATTTATTAATAGCTACTGGGAGCTCTATATAAGTTGAAAGTCAGGACTGCACTTCAATATGTTTTCTTAAGAACTATATGTCTAAAGCATTATACATGCAACTATAAATTTAACTCTTACTGTTTCTTTGCACAAACAAAAGCATTTATATAGTATTTACCACGCACATGCACAAAAGAATAATTCACAACTTTTATATATACCTCACTAAACGATAATTCAATAATATGCTTGTGGCCTGTTACGTCCTGAAGTTAATATTAACAAGTATGACTACAGACGCTCACGATAAAATATAAGTCGGCCCTATTGCAGAGTCAACCCTATTGCAGAGTCAACATACTCATTCGCATTAATTTTTAGCCATAACGGAACGCAAACAGTATGTTGCAAACCAGCATCAAGGCTACACCACATCTTCCTCTTTCAATAAAAGCTGTGTGAACTGAAATTTTCTTGAGCAGCTTTCTCACTATTGCTATGGAGTTTGATTGCCATGTTGACTTAAGTGATACACAGGTGACTTTAGTCATGGGTCAGGCTTTTACAACCGCAAACATGGCTACACTTTACTTGATCATAACTCCAGCATTTGAAGCCTAAATAAGTTGCATTAAATAAAACTACTCATTGCTACACATACAAACCAAATTGCTACACATACAAACAAAACCCACCACGAAAGCTGACAGGTCGTTAACTAGCTTAAAAACAAGACATATTGTGAGGAATGTTTGACAACATTTAGTTTGCTATCAAAGGAGTCCGCCAAGCTATCACAAGTTGAAAAAACTCTCACCTTTCGCATCTTTTTCTCTTTCCCATTGCATTATTTTACGGAGTGGCATGATGCATTAGAATACGATTAAATCAAACTTGTAACACTGACCATAATATACACATCCATATTAAACGGTTTGCATTACCGTATTAAGAGTGTTTAAAAGACAAGGTTTTTAAATTAATTTCTTTTTCCCTCTCTCTTTTAAAAAAAAATCTGATACACTATTACTATTATTACATTTGAATAAAGCTCAATGATTATCATATCAAAGTCTAATTAAGACTTGAACACTAATTGTGTTGCACTGGTAATACAATCCCACCAAACCATGCATGCTTAAAGTATAACGATTGTGCAACAGCTACTAAATAATATGCTACAATATTACCAAAATGTCAAATCCACTCAAAACAAATTTTGTAAAATTCTGTACAATATTAGATACTAGAGCTGTATTAGATACTAGAGCTGTGAACTGGTTACAGTTAACTGGTCAGAAAACTGATTTATTGAATTTAATCAATTAACCAAATAAGAAATTTAATACATGTAACCGAATTTTTTTTTTAATGCATGCATGCCATATGTGCCTACTCATGCTCCATACATAAGCTAGCCTAACTATGTTTCATTCAGTCTGTAATAAAATGGTTAAAAATGAAGTTATTTGTATCTCCTGCTGGCAGATCTCTTGTATGAAATGATTGTCCCTCGATGCTTCAAGTGTCCAAAAAGTTGTTTTCATTTATTAAAATTCAACTTTTCTTACTTTACAGTACAAAAGAAAAGAAAATTGATTTTTTGAATTTTTTAAGGTTAAAAAACTTCTTTATAGTCACTGGTTTTTAGTTAACCGGATAACTGAACCTTTTAAAGTGTCAGTTAACCAGATATCAAATATATGTCAGGTTCACAGCTCTATTAGATACCATTGAATTCGACCCGGTCCAATCGCATAATTAAAATCTCCACAACAGAGCTCTCGAAATCTCATATAATCTTGGAAATTTTTATTCCAACCCCATGCCTCTTTATAGATAGGAGCTCTAAACACACACATGATATTCTTGCATATGATCTTCATTGCTAGGATCACAAAACCCATCTGGATCGAAGTGGCTGTTCCCTGGAAAAAAAAAACATTGACGTATGTTCAACAACTAGCAACGTACTGAATCATCATTCCATAACATAAGCCAAGGATTCAGCAACATGTAAATCTATTCACAGTAATATTGAATTTTAGCCTTAGTTTAAAAATGGTTGAAACACATGTGATGAGCTAAACTAAAAATGTTCCTTACACTAACCATATGTGTGCATATACCAGTTAAGAAGGTTGAAACAAAGTTAAAGATTATATAAAACAAAGTTCTTATGACAGACATTATATGTGACTCATTTAAGATATAAAATAACTTTCTATTTTATTGTCAGCAAGTATGTTTATGATTGTTTACGGTTAAATATGTATAAACTAAGAAATGAATTACTGGAAAAAAGTATGGAAGACAACATACTATAGTCAGGGATTAGGAAATCACTCTTAGAGGCTGACTTCATGCCACTGAGAGCAAAATTATGCTTAATATTATATTGTTCGCAGTTATAGTATAGAAAGTACAGTACCGTATAGCTGGTAATTTTAGCGTGGAATTAAATTTCGCTTAATTTCGCCGTTAAAATGGCTTATCACTACTGACTTAACACTATATTGTTTGTGAATGGGATGGGCTGGATTACAAGGCTTCACTTATGTAAACTAACATGCACTCAGG
>JAYJLX010092568.1:0-22974 GCA_036873525.1 Chalinula nematifera
GAGAGAGAGAGAGAGAGAGAGAGAGAGAGAGAGAGAGAGAGAGAGAGAGAGAGAGAGAGAGAGAGAGAGAGAGAGTATAAAGAGAGAGAAAGAAATGGAGGATTACAAGGGAACATGTGACTGGAGAAACTAAACAAGTTTAATTACATGCATCATGCATGACTTAAAGCCTTTTAGCTTCCTCCAGTTTAAGCAGGTGGCTAAACTTCAGTACATTGTGCAATACAGCATCATATGTAACACTACATTCTCAAAATAACACATACACTGTACAACACTACAATACAATCTACTTAAACAAGTACATGTACTACAAGTGTATATTACACTGTACATACAGTAAAACCACTTTTGGGAATAGAGGGCAGGCCCAAGGGATGAACACAGACCTTCTGGTCAGCATATGCCCCGCCTTGTGTTCATATAATCCTTAAAGGTGAGATCTAGCCCACTTTACACACACAAAACAAACTTTATAATATAATGCAATAGGAAGAAAAAAATGAAAAAAAAAAAAAAAAAAAAGAGAAAATAAAAAATGAAAGAAAAAAAAAAGTCTACCCCAACACACTGTCACATTTTCCACCTGGCATACATTTCACATGCATTCACAGAAACCCTGGTATGTAAAAACATGCTTACCATGGTTGAAAGCATGCGAGCTGCTTCTCTGGTTAGACTGCGGAGGTGGGTGGTTCTCATGGAAATACATTGAATTTGCTGTTCGTCCATTTGAGCTGTACACCGACGTTGGCTGAAACACTGGAAGGTAGTTGGATGACCACGAGGTAGGATTCCGGAGGGACATCGAGACCGACTCCTGGAGAAGCGGGGAAGGAGACACCATCGTATCGGCTTTGGGAGGAGCCATCGGAGTAAAGATGTGGTCACTTGGCTCAATAAAGGACGATGGCTCACCAGCTGGGGAGATGGTTAGGCGGTTCTGGGAAAACAAACAAAAAAAAATGAGAACTTCATCACACTTATGCAACACCATAATTATTCAATAATAGTACTGCTAGGAGATAAAGCCATGATATAATTTGTAGGTTTTGGTGAAGGAAGTGAAAATGGCGTTCTTTAATGATAGCACTATTATTTTATTATTATTATACTCACGAGCATAGAGCTTAGACTGGACGTGGAAGTTATGGCTTCACTTAAAGACAGTGGTGAGTTTCTTGACGACGGAACGCTGCCCGCACCGGGCGACTCGATTCCCGAGTCTTCAATACTGGATTCGCTACTGCTGCTATTCAAGATGGAGAGCTCCACCACACGTCCATAGGTCCAGGGAGAAGGTCCCACGTTAGTTGAGTTACTGTTTACATCTGAAAATAAAAGCAGAGAAACAAAAAAAAAAAAAAAAAAAAAAAAGGTTGCAAAGGTTAAAACTATTGACGTTCTTTCTTCCTCGGCTTACCGTCAACTGGGGACGAACGAGAGCTGTTTGGCTGGGAGTTGGTTCGTTCCATGATTAAGGTTTGCTTCAAATGATCTTCGTTGAACTGATCACCGTCTATAATTCGTCTACAAGGCATGGGTAATATTTGCATAATACAAAGTCAGAAGGAATAATATTGTATCAAGACAATCGGCCCCAAGGCAAACTTCACTAATGGAGTAATAGAAAAGCCCTATCAAGCTATCGATCGTTTCAACATCGCTCAGACACACAAAAGCCAAAATCACAACACGTGTTTCAAACACCTCTCAGCCTCCCAGATAAGCACTACCAACACCTTACACTCTTGTGCAAACTTTACCATCATATGGAAAATACAAAATAGGAAAAAAAATAAACTCACCCGCTATCAGTTTCTTTTCCAGCCTTCTAGGAGAAACAAATGGATATCTGGCGATCAAGCACGACAACGTGGTAGGGACAAACGGTTGAGGCGGGTAAAATATGTACTGCCCTCGTGAGTGAGTCGTTATGTTTCGTCATAGTGTGTTCCTCTTCTTTTATCATAAAGGTTTTTTGTTGTGGTCGCGTGGCGTTAGGCCCAACCCCACGTGGGTTAACTTTTATAACTACTAATAAAGTATTTCTTATACCAAGTCAAATCTAGTTAGAATAGTATTACTTTTTAAAAAATAACAATAATGATACAAAATGCAAGTATATAACTTAAATAAAATTGTCTTTAACAGTGTATAATATTATGTTCTCTATTCTATTTTCATACCTGAAATGAGATAACAAAAGAACAAAGGTGAGATAGTGATCTTGATGTTGATAACAACTCATACATACATTACACAATAAAAATCATAAACTTATTCATAAAGTACAGTCAATTTTATAAATAGCACATAAAAATGATTAAAAAACAATCTTATATTTTGCATTCTTATATTGGCAAAAGAAGCATTCTAATCTATGCCCATAAGGAAAGAAGGAAAGTGAAAAATTTTTGAGCAAATAATTTAATTAGTTGGACCCAACAGTACACTCAAGTGTATTGTGAAAAACCAATGTATGGTACTAAGTAGTACATGTACAGTATGTGGTCAGTTCTGAATAGCTTTAACACACATTCGTGTTGCTTTTACTTTTAATCTCAAACCATTTAACATACAAAGCAACACTTTTAATGAAGTGAAATTAAATAGCATCACAAAAGCTGGTGGCAAGGTAGCATATTATATTAGAGCGGTCGATACATGGCCAACAGCAGCTGACTGAATACAAACAAAACATACAGAAAAACTAAAGTATTGTGCAGTTTATACCACACACATATAGAATACATGATATGCATAATTTAATTGACGACTAGTCTAATTCGTCGACTTATATAAATACCTTTGGTAGATGAAACTGTTGTGTAAATAGCAAATACTAACAAATAAACATAAACACACAGCAGGCTTGTAATCACTTATTAAACGACAACAACAAAAACAAGTGAAAGATATAAAGTGTTAAAGCCTACTACAGAGCAATGGCTCTAAAGTTAAGCAGCCTTACAGAAACTACTGTAAAAACTTCAGGATGCAGCCAGTGATAATAAACACCTTTCAAACTTAAAGATAAGCGCCTACCAATAAAACTGGCCCCAACCCTATCTTATCATTACTTTTAAATGTTATATACACTATGTTATACACTAAAATATACACCAAACAACACTGCTAGTAGCTATGTTTATTGTTACTTAGCATGCATGCTTGACTACCTTAGCTATACAACACAATAGAGGATCGTTGGAGGATCAGTACAGCTGAAACTACACAGATACACTACAATAATACTTTAGCAGCAGTACTGTGCTCAGTAGGACAGGAGCAGCAAAGTGCGCTAAAACGACTCGTTATGATTGGACAGTAATAATAGGGGTCACCCTTACCCTGCACACTTTATCACTACAACAAGTAAATAACGCTAATTACCTTTGCACAAAAACGTGACCTTTTTTTCTTTATTCTACTTCTCAATTAAACTGTACAATATAAATAATTTCTCACTATATACACGTATCTGTACATAATACCAGCAGCAAGTATAGCAGTATATGTCTTAAATCATTACTCAATTTGCCAAATGACTAAATTTTACTTTGGCTAAGCAAAACTGTATTTCAGCATGGGAAGCTGTATCCATTCATTGATACCTGGAAATGCAAACCCTTAATCGTAGTACAATAGATAATATCATTGTCACTATTATAATTTAACAGTAGAAGAACAGTAGATGCATGTTCTCTGTGTTATACTGCTCATTTCAAAGCAAATAGGACAACACTTGAATAAATTTGGTACACACTATTCCAATAAATAGGACAGATGTGGGGTAGTTGTATTGATTACAGAATGGCCAGTCACTCTATAGCTACAATAAAGCTCCGTGAAGATTAATATTCCCCTCTTATTAAAAACTGACAATATTATTCCCTCTTATTCGCTTTCATATACAGAAAAAAAAATCTCCATTATCACTAAAAAAAATGGGCTTTCAGTAAATCTTTATTAGTCTAATCTGACACACATATACACGGCTTGCAACCAAGTTCATCTACAATTCTTACAAAATTTATTTGAAAAAAAATTTTAAAGAGAAAAAAAAAAACAAATAAATGACAACCAACTTAAATTGTAGTATATATGTACCACTAAGATAGGAGGCACCAACCAGCAGTGTTATAGTAAGTCAATATCATGCAGTTATGGCTCTGCTGTGTTGATACAAAAATACAGACAAACTGCTTAAAACCAAAATGGTATTTTGACTATTTATCATGGATAAAAGGATTATTAAATAAAGCACTGTTGCTCAACACATGTACACACAATATACTGTACAAACCAACCCTAACACACTCAGTATTGAGCCCTGTATACTACAATGTACATACACATCTTAATATATATAGGATACAGTACTCAGTAGTAAGCTACTGAGTACTGTATCCTATATAATATATATTAAAAAACATGTGCAATTTCTTCTACATGTGTGCGAACATGCACAGTTTTTTTTTCATTGGCCCACTTCAATTAGTAAATTGATTTTGATCGACCAATGAACACTCATTTAATTATGATTATAATTAGACAGTGATAAATAGCCTATTCCTTGAGTACAGAGGCGAATAATGATGCAACCAATAGCAATAAGTATAGTTATACAGTTAAGCAATACATACATACACAGTGGTAAATACAACTCAAGACAGTTGACTCAATTCATGAATAGTTTTAGAAACAAATTATGCTACAATGGTGTTTCCAATAGCCAGCTTTTGAGGAAAATACCAAACACTACTATGTCATCCCCTGTACAGTGCAGTAGACTACCGGTATGAATAGGGGTGTTGAATTCTGCTCATTACCACAACATTGAAAAGCCTGCTTTAGTGTACAATAAAAGGCCAATTGGGTAGCTAAAGAGAGAAGAGGGGAGAACATTTGAATAGAGGGCTTTTTTCTGTCAATAATAAAATGATAAAAGAAGTGTAAACATGTAGATATATTCATTACGTGGCATATGTACATGTATATGTAACACAGACGGATAGTTGAATAACTATATAGCTGCCACAAATAGTGAAATCTAGGACAATCATAATCACCACTTTCCCTCTTCCATCTTCCCCTTCTTTCTTCCCCCTCCCTCCCTCCCTCCCTCTTTCCCTCTTCGACAAGAGCAGCTCTTCAAGAATATGGTTAAGCTAGGGTCATCATGTTTAACTCTCTCTATGCAAAAGGAATACATGTACATGAATGTAGCTTAGATACAAACACACACACATACAAACACATACACAAAAAGAAAAACATAAAAATGCGATTGTGGTAAGAAATAATATCAGAACTGCAGGCTTGAAAAACATACTGTGGAACACACATTCCATATTCTAGTACTTTTTTTCTAATGGGGTACATAGTTTTAGTGAAATAAGAAAACCATAATAACAGTTACAATATAGATCAGGTTTATGTTTGTCTGTGAAATTATAGATTGAAATAAAGTTTTCACTTTCCTGATCGCATTATATTTCCCTAACAGAAACACTAAACCAACCCACAAATCTACAACTGAAAGCACATGAATATGTACCACCTCCAAACCTGTAGCATGGACGACACTTCTCTAAGGAGTACTAGGAGGAGTTAATTGACCATGAAAACTTAATACTACATTCTGGTTATAACATGTGACATAACCAACATTACAAAAATAAAAAAAGAAGTATCTTCTCTACTTATAAGACACACAAGTAAAGTACAGCATGCAGTTCTAGTTTAGCCTTATCTTGGCATAGATAGCAATTCAGCAAACACTTTGAGCATCTTCAATACCGTCACTGCTCTATCAATAATATACCTTAATGATTAATTGCAATGGCTTATCACTTAGACTGTTCGTGCGAGCAATTTTCATGATATCAAGTTTTTTAGACTGAAGAGATAAAACGAAACACGACACCCCAAATTCAGGAAAGTGGGCCAGGAGAATTACAAACAACATCGTGATGGTTCAATAACACATTAACAGACCATGGTATCAGACCATAACCAGAAGTAAGTCGAAGATTAAAAAGGTTTAGTTTAAATAAACGTTTCCACTGGCCTAAAACTTGGCAGCTGCTGGGCAATTTTCACATTAAATAAAAGGATTCATCACTGATTGCTAAATTGCAATACTTGCTAACTATTAGCAGTATAATAAGCAATAACAGTGTCTATCCTATTAACTCATAGAGCAGTATACAGTTCAATCTATTTATGTCTTGAACGAATAAAAAGAATAACTCAATCTAGTAAACGTGTTGAAAATGATACACACCAATGTACCAAGCATTCATGGTGTATTAAAATGACGGCATTTCTTATTTTGCACCTCTGCTATCAAATAAAGTGCAAATGGTAGAAACTATTGATTTGCATTGAAAGACTAGCTTTATTGTATCTAACTACACGCACACCTCGCCATGGAAAGATAACAATGGTGGACTATTAGTTGGTACAACGTTCTCAAAAAGATGCTTGAGCCAAAAACAAGGAAAAATGTCTCATCAATTTAGTTCTTGCACTTGAAAAAGTTGCAAAACACAAAAAAAAAATATTTTCTTGAAAGACATACAAACACTCATAAAGGGGAGGGAGGGAGGCAGGAATAGAACCTTGGGCATTTCAATGATACAAGTACAGTAAGTCACTATATACACAGTGTGTACTCAACCCATATAAAATTGCATGATTAAGGTCAGGTCATATGATGCCTATGAGAATAACAAATTAACTGGCTTCTAATGCTAAATGCCACATTACTAACAGCACTACCCAGAACCAATGAATGGTATCTAATAGTGACCTCATATTGTTATTATTAAAGAGCCATTAAAACACACACATATTGCAGCTGTCCCCCCAATTGAGGTGGTTATTTGCTAGGTGTTCATGGAGATTCATATCAGCATTCATCTTTGCTTATCAACAAAAAAAAAACAACAGACATAATAATTATACATTATAAATCCATTTAGAGGAGGGAAGAAAAAGAAAAAAAAAACAAAAACAAAAATCTTTATAAGCACTACATGTACATATAAGCACACATAGCTACAAGTAAAGGCAATAAATCACGTTTTATACCCCATTACTATGTGGTTGCTAAGACTATAGAGTGTGTATAAATGAGATAATTGCACTCCTGGGCAAGTTATAGCACTCCCGGGATATAAACTAGTTATAGTACGCATATATTGGTGCATTATTTATTTAATTTATAACCACTCCCACTCTCGGGCCTGGCAGCCCTTGCGTACTCAAGGTTATAAATTGAATAATGCACTCGTGCCCATACTATAGCTATTACTAATACACCTACCTAGAAACCACATTGAAATATAAAAGAAAAAAAAATACCCTGAATATATTGGATTTATACACATGCATTATGATTTTAATGAAGGGGTCTTTTTTTGTGAGGAACTGTCAATCAGTGATGTGAACAGACATAGCATAATAGACTACAATATCACACACATACAGAACTACAAATTACAATATAATACTGGAGCCCTTGAAGGACATATAGCTAGGGCAGGTTGTCTGAGGGGTAAGGAATAACAGCCACTATGTATCAACTGTGGGCAAGTTAAAAACATCTGGTTGTAATGCCACAAAACAAACAAAGATAATTATTTTGGAGAAAGAATCACAACTTGGGTTATAAGAAAAAGAATTGTGGTTTGAATAAGTTGCTGAATGCATTGAAATTGAGTCAATCAATAAAGGGCGTGGCCAATAAACATGGCTGCCAAACTGTTCCCTACAATATAATTATATTATCATTCTTACACTATTCTAATGATGACTAGGGTATTGCTCAGGATGATTGGGTTTATAATAGAACTCTTCCCACGCAGATAGAACTACAAACGCAGAAAATCCCAAAGCTAATCCGGGAAACATTCTCCTAACGTTGGCACGTTTGTTTATTTCTGGAGCGTATCTATGTATGACACATTATAATGTTAAAATAATACACTTAAATAGTTAAAAACATGCATGAACATTTACCTCCAAGCCTCAAATCTAGCCCAAGGATCTTTGAGAGGAATATTAGGCACTTTCTTCCCAGAAGCAGACATGTTGAGATCTCCACCTCCCAAAATTAATAAACGATAATAACTTTTATTAATGAAACGGTATAGGTGTGGCTTCAACCAGCAGTGCTAGTGCAAATATGAAAAAATTAAGGCATGTCTTCATTATCGACGTATAGTCTTGTTACAAAAAGAAGCACTTGACCAAAAGATTCCTTCACCAGCACACATGTTATATGATTAATTTATCTTAGTGCATTTGAAACCCGCTCCATATAAAGTATCATGCAGGAATGATCCTAAATTAATGTACATAAACTATATCACATAATTTTAATAAAGCAGCCGCAGCAATATAAGGTATAATAACAGCTATAAAGTGGGTATATGTATATGTAGCCTGTAATAGAGGCTTGTGTGTGTGTAATGTTGTTTTCACATGCCATTACTCGCAGAAGGTTACCATCACGGTTGGCAACGGGTGGCAGTAGGAAACAAGGCCACACCTCCCGTGGGTGGCACTTAAAATAATACAGCAAAGTATTGGGGTAACCTTCTGCGGCTAATGGATAATTTGTTTTCCACATACTCCATTAATTTTTCTGTTAATTCGTACAATTGTGTCCAGCAGCTATAGACTTCATAATCATGGTCACTGAGTACTTGATAAAACTTCATAACCCTTACACCATCACTGTCATATCTTCCAAGCAATAATCAAACTGGCTTTCTATTGAGTACATATCTGATAATAGGCCTTTCACTATTAGCACCTACAGTAGAGTCACCTATTTCAAGGTAGGAGCCGAGGTCTGTATTTCAACAGATTAAGAACACTATATACAGATGTATCAGTAGGTGGCTCCCTCAATAGTATACTGGCCCCGCCTCCCTTCACATTAATTACCAGATCCATTAGATCTAGTGAGGGTAGCGAGGAATGGATAATCAAATATCATCATCCATATAGCGGCTCCTGACAGCATCTCCTAATGCTTATTACCCTGTGGACGTCCCACTATACAAAACAATACGTAACAGTATGGGTCAGATATAATTGCAGTTATTATAGACAAGTATGAATGTAAAGAGTTCGTGGGTCTAATGATTATACAATTGATAATAACGATTACGGACATATATACCTATGTTAAAGCCATAGCTGAGTATATGATCAGTTGATCTGATGTCCTCTGTGTATATTCAGAATGAAAGTACAATAATGAGGTTAATGTACACAAAGTGACAGGAAGGGACTACACCATCATCACTAGAACTACTGGACACAATCCTTGTTGTGAGGTCTATATAATTAATTAGTCCAATGAGGTAATAACTTGCATTTGTCAATAGGCAGTGGATGTGAATGTGGGATTGTTAGGTTAGGACATCAATTATATTAGACACTGTTAGTGGATACATTTTCTCTAATAATTTAACCCTGGAGTGACTGTACACAACTTCAGAAGTCCTTAGACATCATTGTTTGAATTACCTCACAATCTCATTAATTAATCTATTATTGATTTGTATTCAATAATGACTTGTTCCCAGTAGTTATATTCATATCCAGTGACATTAATATAGGTTAACCTTTCACACTAGCTTCTCCAGTGCTAGTAGTATATCAGGGTGCACCTATTATATTCCAATAGAGGGAGTTAAGGTTTAGTGTATCCCTTGACAACTACACAGAACATACATGTATACAGTCGACCCCTCATCAGGATAATAGCAGGGCATATATACCCACACTGGAATCAATGAGAAAAAATAATTACTATACCAAATGCACTGATCGACTACACTTACTTTATAAATTACAATTATAATAATTGACTGAGAACCATCATTGTACTTGTGGATATCCCTCAGTCAAACCTCTATCAATACAGGTCAGTGAGAATAATTAATATTGGTTTATACGCATGTGCTATATTTTGAACAAAGTAATGAATATAATAATAAAACTTTTGATTATAACAGCAATATAGATCCTCACTTTTGAATCCAAAACTTCACAATGTACATGTGCATGCTTCTTTTCAGAACAATATTGCTTCTTTTAATTTATGCCAAGATGAGTAGTACATTTTGAGGGGAGGTATAACGTGATAGATATTGGATCAGCATAAAGACATCCAGACTGATACTTTCTTTACTTGGCATGTACGATGTTGGTTGTTAGATTCATGGTCTTCATACATGCATGGTGTTTGTATATGTGGGATGTGTGTTTGTGTATGTGTGTATGTATGTGTGTGTGTGTGTGTGTGTGTGCATGTGTGTGTTTGTAAGTGATGAGGATTATATGTATGTGATATGATGCATATTATGATTATGATATAAGACATTGCTGGTGAATCATAACTGTCTGCTCATGCAGGCATTTTTACTGCCTGCTGTTCCATTTCGTTTGCTAGTCTATCCAACCCTGGCTGACCATGATCCTTGAGAACTTGACAAAACTTTAAAAATCCTTCATTGTCATTGATATGATTTTCAAAATACCTCACAATCTCATCAATAATCATATTGGCTTTATTATGACGACTTAAGGAAGGAGTTGTATTCACATAATCTTGAGTATGCTGCGATAACAGGCCTTGTGATACTAACTCAACTGCTAGTACTTCAGGGTGACTTAATATTCCAAGGAGTTGAGGCTTGTATTTTAATAGGACACTGCAGTACACATTTGTAATGAGAGATGGCTCCTCAGCACTAGAGATAACCTGTATGTATAAAAGAATATTATAGCACTTACTTTATCTGCAGATATAATCATATAACATATGTATACATAGATGAGTTGCTCTATTATGCAAGAATAAGCAGTTATCAATATAACACATGCACAAAGCCCACACACAAGTAAATAAAACTAATGATTAAGATAAGATGTTTCTAGAAGGTACTATATACCTGTATCGGAAATGCCCCTTGAGTTCCATTGGAAGTAGATCTATTTGAAAGCTGGTCAACATCAAATTCATCAACAGCTGCTGCACTGACTTTTCCAGATAAATTCTATATTAAGTACATCGGTTTGTGGTATATAAATAATAATATTAATTATAATTTATAGGCACCTTTGGATTTCGTCCAGCCAACACAGACTCACACTGTTCCCTTATATTAGTTCCCAGTAAGAGAATATTAACTTTCTTTGGTTTCCCACCACCGGAATCCTGTAAAACGAACTCTTTATCACTGACATAACATTTACCAAACTCATGTATACTATACTTAGGAACAGTGGATATTCTGTCGAGTATTTGAGGATATTGTAAGTCAGTGTTATCAATAATGAATTCCTCAGTTGATGTCTTCAGTAGTACCTGGTTTTTACATAAAAGAATTTCAACAATGACTGCTTTACGAAGCTGTGACATTTGTTCATAGCAACCTGATTCAAAAGACATCAATAAAACACAACATTTATGACTATCAAAAACCTCCACTAATGCGGAAACACCATCTCTTGTGCTCCATTGAATGCCATTATTCCATATATGGCAATTTTTATGTCTATTAATGGGTCCATCTGCTGATGTTTTTTGCTTTGTAAATTTTACCAATAAATGAAAAACAATGAGGTGAATAAACTGAGATAGGAAGAAACTATGAACATCAGAACACTGTAGACACCACCCGAACTGGAACTGCATATTATCAGGTCTATTGGTATGTTTAATTAGGGCAGGAATGAAAAGGTAACGCTCATTCATTACACTCTCTGAAGGAGCTAAATTTGATGAGAGGATAAAATCTTTATTAATCTCATGACAGAGTTCCATGAATTCCAAAAACTGTACTATCATGTCGGGATTATAGCTGCAATGATGAGACAATTCTGATAGTTTAACAATGCCTGTTTTTTTAACAAGTTTATCAACATGTTCTTTAAAATATTCAGGAGCAAATAAAACACCATTTAACTTCTCAAGCAAAACAGATTTATCAGCAATGATCCACACATTCTCTATAAAATCATCATTGCTATCGCCCCCCGAACAAACCATTATCAATCCAGTAGTGGAACTCAGTGATTGAATAATGTTAATTAATAAATTTTTTTCAGTTGGTATATAACAATCTTTCCTTCCTTCGATTGCTTCTACTAACTCGTTCAATGAATACACAGCTTTACCATGAGAACATAAGAAATCATACAGCATGTGACAATAAAGGCTCATTTCTCTAACATTGTCACTACGAACAGACTCACAAGCACCAGATAATGAGGACATTAATGAATCAAGTTGTCCTCCACTAAGTTTACGACAATCAAGACTGAAAATATCAGTATGGCAGATTATATCATCAGGTGATTTGAGCTTCAGTAATGTATTGTGCAATTCTTTTAATTTAACAGCTTTGTTTGTCACATCTGTATGATAGTGACTTACTACAACAAACACATGATTTAGTTTGAAGCCTTTTGAGCTGGCATTCTCAACTATACTTAACCAAAATTGTAATGACTCTGTTGATTTTTCATCAGCTAAACTAACTACAATAACAAAAACACCTGCTGATCCTTGTAATAGATTACCAATAACTGCTGTGTGACTGGAATAATACTCTACCTGACCTGCTAAATCATGTACAATTATTCTACCCATATCTTTGTCATTGAGAACATGAGGAACTATGCCAGCAGTATGTTCCTTTACTCCTGATACTGATCTGAATATACGAAACAGAACATTATGTCTGTCATTAATTACTTTAACAAGAGTACTTTTACCAACTCCTGGATTACCAAGAATAATGATATTGACATAGGATTCAATTGAATGTAAAACTTTTGTTTTACCAAATTTAGCAATTAATTCTTGAATATTTAATTCGTTGTTTGTGACTTTACTATTGAGGGTCAGTAGTGTTAGAGGTGTTTGTTGGTAGTCATTAACATACAATGGATCAGTTTTACCAGTTGAAAGTAAATATTCAATTAGAGTTGAATCTCCATGATAAAAGAGACAAGCTAGGTGTAATAATGTATTACCAAATATATCAGCTTTACTCATTAAATCAAGCTCACTACTGTTGATTAAATCATAGAATAAGGAATAGATGCTTGAAGAGTAGGGTGGCTTCAAACAACAAATAATAACTTGAGCTGAATGGAGGGGATTTCGAAGACATACTGTATAATCAACATCAATTTTTCGGTGTATATTTTTAAGAGTATCTACTAAACTATCATGACTGGTTTTTTTGACCTTAAAGCCAAACTTTGTTACTAATTGGTCTAACTGTGACATTCTATTAGTGGAATCATAGACTTTCATCATGTAATAAATCAACCTGGGATGGAAATTACATTCACATTTTACATTAGTGAAGAAATAGCAAAGAAATTCAATCAGCACATCAGATATTACAGATGAATCTAGTAACAAATTAGTCACATTAGCAACATTGGTGTAAAACCACACGTCGAAGGTAATTTCAGTCTCATTGTTTTCCATGGGACAGCACATAATACAAACCTTGCTTCCATTGCTGAGGGTAAAATGAGGATCTAATTTCAAATTTACTATTAAGTGATGTAATATATCAATATATATATCAATATATTGCTGTCTTCTATGATGTTTGCTAATAGCATCACACAATGTGTATAAAATGAGATCAATGTCATTACTAGGGTCACACCCACAATCAATAATGAGGTAACGTAATATTGAAGGATCATGTTTACCTTCATTATTGGATTTATATACGGCAGATAAAACAGAAATATTACTGTTACTGAATTTAATATGAGGAGATACTTTGGCATCCATTAATAAGTAAAACAATATCTGATACTTGGTATTACTATAGCTTTGTTTTACTAAGGAGGAACAGATTATGTGTAATGGAGTCTCTCCTTTATTATTCTCAATATCTGGTTTACAGCTATACTTACTGACAAGATCTTTGAACAATTCTGATAAACCCAGTGAGGCACATGCGTGTAGTATTGTGCCTCCATTTTTATCTCGAACATTATTAACATGTACATCACAATGACATTCATCCAGTACAAATATCAACCTATCAGTACGTTTATCAATGATACACTGGTGTAGTATAGTAGTAGAACCATTCTGAATTCCTAAAGTACATTTACCTTCATTAATTAAACACTTAATAATGTCATTATCCCAGCACAGACTCCATGCTGCTGTAGTCATAATACTGTCACTCATTTGCTTAATATCTAATGAGCCACGCCTACAAAATTCAACAATTAATTGAACTATTACACTGCTCCTTGCCTTTACAGCACACTGTAGTGGTGTATCACCACGAATATCACGTAGGAGAGGATCACATTTGTATGATGAAATAAGCATTAACACTAATGCTTTATCCCCTGATGCACAAGCTTTGTGTAGTGCTGTCTCACCATTACTATTCTGTACATTAGGATCCAACCTAAACCCTTCTATTAGTCTAATTGATACGTCATACCAACTATTGAAACAGGAGCGATGGAGGATTGTGTGACCATCCTTCTCAGCATATCTTCTTAGCTCATCTTCATTCCATTCATCTAATGCTGAGTTGGCACCAGATTCAGTATATCTCACACTGCTGCGCCAGTCAAATTTCTCCAATAACAGTTTGTATGAATGATCCATGACGATCTGCAAACTATATTATTTGAAAAAAGCTTACCATACCAAATGAGACACGCCCTTCAAAAAAATTAGTCAAGAATAAGGGTGGGGCTGTGACGTGCTATAAATATTTTTGGTTTTGTTAGCACTATACTAGATCTACTGAATAATGCTGATTAATAATATTGATTAAAGAAAATTTTATAAAAAATTAGTATTAAAAGTTTATTGGGAGTCGAGTCCATTTCCAGCTAGGCCCCGCGGGTGCAAGAGCATAAGTTCAAATCCGAATATTATATTCCTCAACTGGTGTATCCATTATACATGCACATGAAACATAAGTATAAAGTAGCTAATATAAACAAGGAATTCAAATAAAGCAGCTGATAGCTGTTTGCAGTATAACATTACAATATAACTATAATAACAGTCAGCTATGATGGAGTGGCCATGGGTACTTGTGTCGTAAGGGTATATACATATATTCAGCCCGTAATGAAGGGTGTGTGCGTGTGGTTGTATGTGATGTCGTGTTTTATAATGTTGTAATATGAGATAACAATTCTATCATCAGTATATAATTCAAACCAATCCATATTCATAGTCCTTATACATGTACATGTTGTTAGACTGTGTGTGTGATGATTGGGCGTGTATAGACTATATAATGTATTGAGTCATAATGTTTCCAAATTCCTTGAACGTTTCCAAATTCATTTGCTCTGTTAATTTGATCTTATTGTGTTCAACTATAGACTTCATAATCATGGTCACATTGAGTACTTGACGAAACTCCATAAACCTTTCACATAAACTGTCGAGTTGTCCAAACAAATAATAATCAAACCAGCTTTCTATTGATTACTGAATACTTGTATCATCTCGAGTAAATATCTGACAATAGACCTTTTACTACTAGTTCCTGCAGTAGAGTAAGCTATTCCAATTAAGGTAGGAGTTGATGTCTGCAGTGTTTCAACAGAACACTATATACAGTTGTATCAGTAGGTGACCTCCCCCTCCCCTCCTCAGTAGCAAAGTGACATACATACCACACCCCCTGGAATTAATACAAGTGTAGTACATATATTACAGTATATATGATTGTATACACACAATGAGTACTTTATCATTTAGTGAATAAACAGATATACTTAATTGCAATACTTAATTAAGAATGATTATCCACTAACCCAAGAGTGTATTGTCCAGTATCCATTAACCACTGTATACTGGCCCTGCCTCCCTTCACATTAATCACCATATCCATTAGTGAGGGTAGTGAGGAATGGATAATCAAATATCATCCATTATAGTGGCTCCTGACAGCATCTACTAATGCTCATTGCCCTGTGCTCATCTCACTGTGGATACATGACACAAAGCAATACGTAACAGTACATATTATGCATATTGAAGGCCAGATATAATCATACATGTACGTAGTTATATGAATGTTATAATTAGTAGTAATTATAATTAATTTAATGAGGTATAATAACTTACATTTATTAATAGGCAGTAGATGTGAGTGTGGTATTGCATGCAGGTTAGGACATTAGTCACATCAGACACTATATGTACTCCTGATCAGACATGATTTATATGCAATGACGTTAATATAGGTCAACCTTTCAATTGCTTTTCCAGTGCTATAATAGTATATCAGGGTGACCTATTATACCTTAGTGTACACTATCATACGAGTTCCACAATTAGGAGAACTGATGCATTGGATACAAAAAAATCATCAAATCCTAACAAATAGAAGAATAACACAATTAGTATACAGATGGACAATTAAAACAAAGTCATTAGCTATAGCAACGAGATTTATTACTGCCGTTTAGAGTATGAAAATAATATAATTTATCAGGAATATAGTTTTAGGGATTGGATATAGTCTAATGCAACAACCAATGATTCTGTTTGAGCCACACCCATTAGCAGGATAAGATAGCTTGGCTGGCTGGATTTTACATGGGTGTTTGCATGGTAAGTAATTCACACCTATTATTAATAATTATTGTTTTAAGTATACAGATTGCACAATTATAAAGTATCATCTAAATTAACTGCAATTAAAGAATGATTATTTAATTACCAAAGCATATATTGTCCAGTATCCATTAACCACTGTATACTGGCCCCGCCTCCCTTCACATTAATTACCGGATCCATTAGTGAGGGTAGTGAGGAATGGATAATCAAATATCATCCATTATAGCGGCTCCTGACAGCATCTCCTAATGCTTATATTACCCTGTGGTCATCCCACTGCGAATATACACTATACAAAGCAATACATAACAGTACATACATGTATATTAAAGGGTCAGATATTATAGACAAGAATTATTAAAGTATAAAGAGTTCGTGGGTAGTCTAATAATAGATACAATGATAATAATGATTATGGACTGCCGCATATATACCTATATTAAAGCATAGCTGGGTATATGATGGGATATTATCAGTTGATCTGCTGTCCTCTGCATATATTTCAGTATGAAAGTACAATAATGAGGTTAATGAGCACCAAGTGACAGGAAGGGACTACACCATCATCACCAGAACTACTGGACACACATCCTTATCGTAAGGTCTATTATAATTAATAGTATTTAATTAATCAATTTAATGAGGTAATAATAACTTACATTTGTCTATAGGCAGTAGATGTGAATGTGGTATTGTCAGGTTAGGACATTAATCATATCAGACACTGTTAGTGGATACATTTCCTATATAATTTAATTCTTGAGTGGCTGGACACAACTTCAGAAGTCCTTTGATATGATCATTCAGAGTTCAAATTACCTCACAATTTATATGCGATAATGACTTGTTCAAGTATATATATTCATTCATATCCAGTGACATTAATATAGATTAACCTTTCAATCGCTACTAGCTTCTCCAGTGCCAGCAGTATATCAGGGTGACCTAGTATTCTAGCAGAGGAAGTTAAGGTCTTGTGTACCACCCACAACAAATACATTGGCAGCTAGTCAGTGACATACTGTAGGTGACCTCTCATCGGGATTATAGCAAGCCATATATACCCACCCTGGAATTAATTTAAAAAAAATTAATTAGCCGCAGTGTATGTCAATAATTATTATGAAATGAAATGTATGTTTGTCATGATCAGTGAATGATACACTTACTTTATACTGAGAACCAGTATATTAATTCAGTTAGCATTTTCATGGAAGTGCCATATCAGCTATAGGGTGACCTATATTATTCTTTTTTCATTTACTGCATGGGATCAGTTGTGTATACACCTCAGCTATACACTGTATTATACAATAGGTGACCCAAAACACTGGAAATAATATAAAACATGGTCAGATTAAGAGTGAAATTGACTTAATATACATCTAATTATACAACCGTACGTAATATTAATAATGAATGAATATAATTATTTTACTGACCTTGATTCATAATTTGTGGCCTCAAAACAAATCGATCGAGTTAAATCCTTATTGAGGGCCTTATACAGGTTCAGCACTACATGGGTGAACTGCCAACAGATATTACAGCAGTAATTGTCTCGAACTACATGATTATTATACAGTTTGATCTCCTAATTCTGCTGATTAAGATGATAGAGATGTTCCAAAGTATGAAAAATTCAATTTCTGAATGAGAAGGAATAATACATGATTTGGAAGAGAAAGTACATGAAATCTTTGAGCTCATGTACACTCATGTGAGCTATTATAATCAGTATGGTATATAGTGTCTATGTGCTTATGTATGTAATGAGTGTTGCATGATCATGAGTGGATGCATTTAGTGTGCATGTAAAGTGATAATTATTGTGTGTATGTATAAACGATACTATAGACTAGGACATTGATTGTAACACTGTCTGCTCCATTTCCTCTACTATACTCTCCAACCCTGGCTGATCATGTTCTTTGAGAACTTGACAAAACTTTTTAAACTTTTCATGATTATTGTCGTGATGAATTTCAAAATACCTTGCAATCTCATCAATTATCATAATTACTTTATCATCGGAGATTAATAAAGTAGTAACCGCACCCACATATTCTTGAGTATACTGTGATAACAGGTCTTGTGCTACTAACTCAACTGCTAACATTTTAGGATTGGATATTATTCTAATGAGTTGAGGCTTGTATTTCAACAGAGCTTTGTAATATACTGATACATCAGCTGTATCATCAGGTGGCTTCTCAATTCCATTATCAGGTGTATTGGAAACCATTTCAGATAGATTCTATAGAAATAAAAGTATACTGTGAACAATTATTACATGCATTATAGAATCAATCATATACCTTGGGATTTCGTCCAGCCAACACAGACTCACACTGTTCCCTTACATTAGTTCCTTGTAAGAGGATATTAACTTTCTTTGGTTTCCCACCACTGGAATCCTGTAAAACAAACTCTTTACCACTGACATAACATTTACAGAACTCATGTATACTATACTTAGGAACAGTAGATATTCTGTCGAGTATTTGAGGATATTGTAAGTCAGTGTTATCAATAATGAATTCCTCAATTGATGCCTTCAACAGTACCTGGTTTTTACATAAAAGAATTTCACCAATGACTGCTTTACGAAGCTGTGACATTTGTGCATAGCAATCTGATTCAAAAGACATCAACAAAATACAACATTTATGACTATCAAAACCCTCCACTAATGCGGAAACACCATCTCTTGTGCTCCATTGAATACCATTATTCCATATATGGCAATTTTTATGTCTATTAATGGGCTCGTCAGCTGATGTTTTTTGTTTTGTAAATTTCACCAATAAATGAAGGATAATGAGGTGAATAAACTGAGACAGGAAGAAACTATGAACATCAGAACACTGTAGATACCACCCAAACTGAAACTGATCTGTATTATCAGGTCTATTTGCAGTCTTGATTAGAGCAGGAATGAAGAGGTAACGTTCATTCATCATACTCTCTGAAGGAGCTAAATTTGATGAGAGGATAAAATCTTTATTAACCTCATGACAAAGTTCCATGGATTCCAAAAACTGCACTATCATGTCAGGATCATAGCTGCAATGATGAGATAATTCTGATAATTTTACAATGCCTGTTTCCTTAACGAGTTCATAAACATGTTCTTTGAAGTATTCAGGAGAGAACAAAACACCATTTACATTCTCAAGTAAAGCAGATTTATCAGCAATGATCCACACATTCTCTATAATCATAATTGCTATTGACCCCCGAACAAACCATTATCAATCCAGTGGAACTCAGTGATTGAATAATGTTAATTAGTAAAATTTTTTCTGTTGGTACAAAACAATCTTTCTCTCCCTTGATTGCTTCTACTAACTCATTCAATGAATACACAGCTTTACCATGAGAACGTAGAAAATCATACAGCATGTGACAATAAACACTCATT
Organism: Chalinula nematifera; assembly: GCA_036873525.1. Lineage (NCBI taxonomy): Eukaryota > Metazoa > Porifera > Demospongiae > Haplosclerida > Chalinidae > Chalinula > Chalinula nematifera. Next base: position 20,103 of record JAYJLX010092568.1, read on the forward strand.
TCTCTAACATTGTCACTACGAACAGACTCACAAGCACCAGATAAGGAGGACATTAATGAATCAAGTTGCCCTCCACTGAGTTTACGACAATCAAGACTAAAAATATCAGTATGGCAGATTGTATCATTTTGATGATCTAAGCTTCAATAATGTATTGTACAATTCTTTTAATTTAACAGCTCTATTTTTTACATTTGCATCATAGTGACTTCCTACAACAAACACATGGTTTAGTTTGAAGCTTTTTGAGCTGGCATTCTCAACTACACTTAACCAAAATTGTAATGACTCTGTTGACTTTTCATCAGCTAAACTAACTACAATAACAATAACAGCTGCTGATCCTTGTAATAGATTAACAATAATTGCTGTATGACTGGAATAATACTCTACCTGACCTGCTAAATCATGTACAATTATTTCACCCATGTCTTTGTCGTTGAGAACATGAGGAACTATTCCAGCAGTATGTTCCTTAACTCCTGACACTGATCTGAATATACGAAACAGAACATTATGTCTGTCATTAATTACTTTAACAAGAGAACTTTTACCAACTCCTGGATTACCAAGAATAATGATATTGACATAGGATTCAATTGGATGAGAAACTTTTGTTTCACCAAATGTAGCAATCAATTCCTGAATATTTAATTTTTTTTTTGTGACTTCACTATTGAGGGTCAATAGTGTTAGAGGTGTTTGTTGGTAGTCATTAACACACAATGGATCAGTTTTACCAGTTGAAAGCAAATATTTAATTAGTGTTGAATCTCCATGATAAAATAGACAAGCTAGGTGTAATAATGTATTACCAAATGTATCAGCTTTACTCATTAAATTAAGCTCACTACTATTGATTAAATCATAGAATAAGGAATAGATGCTTGAAGAGTAAGGTGGCTTCAAACAACAAATGATAACTTGAGCTGAATGGAGGGGATTTTGAAGACATATTGTGTGGTCGACATCAGTGTTTTGGCATATATCTATAAGAGTGACATCCACTAAACTATCATGACTGGTTTTGCTGGCTTCAAAACCAAACTTTGTTACTAATTGGTGTAACTGTGATATTGAATTTGTTTTATTAGCAGAATAGACTTTCTTCACGCAATCAATCAACTTGGGATGGAAATTACATTCACATTTTACATTAGTAAAGAAATAGAATAGAAATTCAATGAACACATCAGGTATTGCAGATGAATTCTGTACCAAATTAGTTACATTATGCAGAAATGTGACACTGGTATAACTAAACAACGCACTTTTCTCATTGCTTTCCATGGGGAAGCACATAATGCAAACCTTGCTTCCATTTTTAATGATAATGTGAGGATCTAATTTCAAATTTACTATTAAGTGATACAATATATCAATATGCTGTAGTCTACTATGATGTTCACAAATAGCATTGCACAATATGCGTAAAATAAGATGAAAGTCATTACTAGGGTCACACCCACAATCCATAATGAGGTAACGTAAGATTAAAGCTGGATAGAAGAAGTGATTACTAATGGCTTCCTGGGATTTACATACAGTAGATAATACAGAAATATCACTCCTTTTGAATTTAATATGAGGAGATACTTTGGCATCCATTAATAAGGAATACAATATCTGATAATTGTTATCAGTATAGCCTTGTTCTACTATAGAGGAACAGATTAGGTGTAATGGAGTCTCTCCATTACTATTCTCAATATCTGGTTTACATTTATAATTGGTCACAAGATATTTGAATAATTCTGATGTACCCATTGAGGCACATATGTGTAGTATTGTGTCTCCATTCATATCTCTAACATTCACATCACAAGGACATTCATCCAGTACAAATATCAACATGCCAGTATATCTATTTATAATACACTGGTGTAGTATAGTAGTAGAACCATTCTTAATTCCTAAACTACATTCACCTTCATTAATTAAATACTTAATAATGTCATTTTTCCAGTATCGCCATGCTGTAGTCATAATACTGTCACTCATGTGTTTAATATCTAATGAGCCACGCGTACAAAATTTGACAATTGATTGAACCATCACATTGTTTTTTGACATTATAGCACAATGTAGTGGTGTATCATCATTCATATCGCATAGGAGAGGATTACATTTGTATGTTGAAATGAGCTCTATAACTAATTCTACATTGCTAGATCTACTAGCCCAGAGTAGTGCTGTCCTACCACGTCTATCCTGTACATTAGGATCTAACCCAAACTCTTCTATTAGTCTAATTGATACATCATACCATCCATTGAAACAGGAGCGACGGAGGAGTGTGTGACAATCCTTCTCTGCATAACTTCTTAGCTTATCTTTATTCCATTCACATAATGCTGTATTGGCAATAAATCCAGTACTCACATTTCGGTTAAATTTATCCAATAACTGTTTATAAGGATGATCCATTTATGATCTGTAAATTATATATTATTTATAGTTAATAAGAAACAATCACGTATAGCTTACCAAACTAATAACTTTTTCGCATTTCTTTTGTCAACAGAAAAAAAAGAAACATATCCTTCAAAAAAATCAAGAATAGGGTGGGGCTGTGTTGTGATCTATGAATAATATTATAATTGTAAAAGAAATTCATTTTGCTAATTGTCAGCATTACGTGGACATGGTAATAAATCATTGACTTATATACCAGTTCATTAAATAATTTCATACTGAATAATGGTTAATTGATTGGAGAAAATTAAAATAAACTATATAGGGGTATTTTAATAGGAGTCCATATAGGGTGTATGTTCGGATCAATATTCCTCAACTATAATCAATTTATGGGCTACATAACTGAACACAATATTCTGTCATCCCACCAATTTGGTTTTAGACCTGGCCATTC
>JAYJLX010092679.1:0-22425 GCA_036873525.1 Chalinula nematifera
GGCGCGGTTAGAGAAAATGGCGACCAGTAAAACTATCGATCAAAATACTCAAAGATCTTCGTCTTAACCTTGGCCATGTTTTGAAAAATCCTTTGAATCGTGGAATTATCGATATCGAGCGCTACCAATGGAGTGTCAGTGAAGTTCTACCATCAAGTATCCACACGCGGTAATACACACACACACAGACAGACACACACACAAACCGACTACTACAACCCTCCGCCCACGCTCGGGTTAATAATGCATTTTAAATCTAAATAAGTGCTTGTGTGAAGGTCTTACACACAGAAGACTGTGAGAGGATATTTAGTATTGACTAGAGTAAGCCAACAAGGCAAAGGCTATCCCCAATAATTAAAGTAGGGTTAATATCTTTGATTCTCAAACTTACTATCACAAGTACATTTATTCCAAAGAAGCAATAAGCGCTGTGCTATGTATATCATTTTTAAGTTTTATACTGTGATAGTACTGTATGTCCATTAATCTTTTTCCCATGTGCTTACTTCAACCATGCTTGATACACGCTATGTTCTGTAGAACTTGCATGAAAATTGTCTGTTTAAGTGAAGGTTTATTCTGTTGTGGGATACTAGCTAGTATCTGCTACATGTACAGTGGAACCTCTCTAGTGCGGACACCATTGGTCCAACAAAAAGTGTCCTGATTATAGAGGTGTCCTCATTTCAGAGGTAGTTTAGTATGGAAAAGTGTGTTATTGGGAACTCAGACAGCGTCCTCATTACAGAGGTGTCCTTATTTCAGAGTGTCCTGATTACGGAGGTTCCACTGTACATACATGTACATATAGCAATGTGTTCACCTCTATTAGTGTGATTGTGAATATGATTATTGATTTGTGGATTCATGTCATGTTATTAATTAATTGAATATAATTGTTACATCTAAAACAGCAATCATGATCAGTGTAACACAAGTACATGAATATTTAATTATTGTGTGTCATTAATGCTTTTTTTTTATGCTTTCGCCTAACAGTCAAAGTGAAACACCCAAGCACATGTGTAGCTTTTACATGATGTATTGCTTCCCTTGTATGTAAAACATATATTGCACGTTTGCTAGTGTAAATTCATCTTTATATTTTCTTTTCTAACATGTTACCTGTAACTATTGTATGTTCTTCTGTTGTCTAGATCCAGCTAGCTCCAGAGTAGACAACCAACCTATTCCAATCACTATGTATGAGTATGGGTTTGGAGATTTATACAATATGGTGTTCTATTCCCTTATATGGATTATAATGCATGCTGTAATACACGAGTATATATGGGAGGTTAGTCGATGCATACATCAACACCATAACTTTAGCGGCTCTGTCCATGTAGTAGTTTAATTGGTCTTTAAATCTAGCTCTGTTAGCTTACTTTTTGTAAATATACAGTACAACCTGCAATAGTGAACCCTCAAGCCAAAGAAGGGGTATGGTTTAATAAACCTCTCAACAAAAGACCCTTTGTTACCTGATTAGAGTTGTCTAATAATAGGTTTTAACCATTAAAGGGAGGACAACCTCCAAAAGCCTAATCACTACAGAGTCCTAGAGTGTCCTTAATTCGGAGGTTTACTATAGTACAGTACTTTATGCAACTACACACATGTTGTAGTTAATATAATATACTCAGGTTATTTTGGGTGTGTTTAGAAAATTTTACATGCATGATTATGTAAGCACATGCATACGCAGTGTAAAGAGATTATCTAGACCTGACATTACAATTAAGATAGAGAGATGCAATGTAGTAGATAGAACTGTATCTGTTTAATACTGTCAGCGGGTTTGCTTAATTCCTTGTCTCAATAATTCAGTACATGCAACTAATTTTTTAACTTTATTTCTAGCGTACTGTTCGAAAGCTACATTTGTCCAAAACAAAAACTTACAAATATCTTGACAGCGGATGGATGACTGTATTCTACCTCATATCTGTTATATGGGGTATCGATCAGATTGTCAAGGTAAACAGCTCTGTGTATATGTACATGTATGTCTTCTAGTGAAGATAATCGTTAAGTTTTTTTTTTTCAGCAAGGCTATTTGTTTGATTATTTCCAATCGCTATGGGATGGATATCCTCATACATTGATGTCGTAAGTCACTGCTAATACTGTGTACTAATATGTGTATCTTATAGTGTTAATGCTATAAATATTAACATAATAAGCTAATGTAAGCACCAGATTACTCATTACCTTTGTTGTTTGGTTGAAGGCCATATTGATGTACTGTTTTATTGCTGTTTTGCCCTGCTTCGTCAACAGTAGAGAGAGGGAGAGTATTGAACATACACAATGTATGTGGCGTTTGCTTTAGGAAAATATAAAAAACATGGGTTTTTTCTTAGTATGTTTGCCCACATTTGTTATTTTATTTAGAAGGATTTTTTTGTTGAGTGTGTGTAATTATTGTGAATATAACAGTTTATCCATTTTATTCATAATGATTGTAATGCAATATGGTGAGGTGAAGCTGACTAAAGCCTCTAGCAGACACCCCTTGATCATGAATAACAAGGCTGAACTTTTAGATACACTATCTTACAGGAATTGGAAATAGTGGGCGTGTCCCAACACATGCGTGTTAATTGTACATAAGTATACTATTGAAGTTTTTGCATTATCCGGAATATTTGTTATACTGCATTATGATGCATTAGTTTTCTACCAATGCCATAAAACCTTCATACAACAATTATAATGCAAACTGTGGTTATAACAAAATAAAAAATTTTACCTAGCAATACTCTCGTACCTATATCAGCCTTGAAACTAAGTATTTTGCTGACCTGAAGCTATAATCTTACTACGAGTGGTCACACAAATTGTAGCAACCAAAGAAAACTAATCATATAGCTTGGAATCACTCGAAAACTACTAATTATCCAGCGTCACTTGATTTCATAACACATCTGGTATCAAAAGAAATCTTCAAAATGCATACATTTAGTACAAGGACACACCCACTATTAGGTAATGTATCTAGATATAATCTACCAATAAATTAAAATAGTTAATCGGGGCGAGCCCCACACTATACTTGAAAATCTTGCTTGTTTTAGTACATATTTCCGTAATATTGTAATAATGTATTCTATATGTACTGTAAGAACATCATTGCTGCGATACTCAACAAGCACATTTACACTACTAGCTGCTACATAATTACATGTAGCTGTGCAGTGTGTGCTGACTTCCACGACAGAGCTGTGTGCCAAGCCAACCGAGAGCCACAAAAGGTTTTAATCTATTCTGAATTAAGTAGCTATAGCTTCAACTGAGTGAGCTGTTGCAGTGTGATGGCTATTGCTTGATAAACATTAACCTTAAAATTCATGCAGTGTGCTACTTAGGCTGTATATAGTTTGACCCTGTCTTTGAAAACTAGCCAAAATCGGGGTCCTGTACAGTCGGCAACTAATGTGCTTCAGAAATGAAGTTGTAATTTTGTTACGGTAGCCAAGAAGTGGCATACACTAACTCTCACATTTCGAGTAAATCATTACAGCTATAGCATATTATAATGGTTTTCACAAGATGTATGTGACTGGTAAGCAATCAGTGTATGGCTACTATTATAGTGATTACTGTACGTTTTATCTGACATACAGTGTAACCAAGCATGCATCTATAGTTACTCATTATTGTGTGTTTTATTTCAGGCTTTCCCACAAGTTTTTCATGTTAGTTCAGATGAGCTTTTGGTTTCACTGCTACCCTGAGCTGTATTTAATGAAAATCAAGCAGGTTTGATACGATTATTATAATAAAGTAGTACTATTTGTAATTCATATTTCTGAAGGATGAAATCTATTCTAAAGTCGTCCTGTACACAACATCTCTCCTGATAATAGCATTGGCATATGTCACATAGTGAGTTACTTGTGTACAGGTGGTTGTTACATTGATAATTGAAGTGTATTCCAAATAGCCTTCAAAGATTAGCCTTGATTTTGCTTGTGTGCCACTATTCAGTGGATTTTCTATTTCACTCATCACGTCTCCTCCATTATCATGGAAAGGACCAGATTGCTGCTACTGGGTGAGCAAGGAGATTGAAGCAAACTTTACTTATTACTGTTGATTTGTTGTTGTTGTAAATTCTATAGATTCAAAGCATGGTGGATTCTTTTTATTTTTGCAAGAATTTTAACAGTTGCCCTTTCTGTCTTGACTTTAGGGTAAGTTTTCACTAATCCCTAAATAAAAAAAAAATATCCCTCCTCTGCCTAATATGGACTATGATCTTACACCAGACTGTGTTAGTGACCCAACCATGGTGTGAACAGTACTTGTCCCTATTCAGCAATGATAGACCTTGTTTTCAATGGGACCAAATTTTTATTCTAACTGTCAACAATGTGTTCCGTGATCGTAACGTTTTATTATCACCTTAACGCTGTGTATTGCTTGTTTACTACAGATTTGGTGTCCAGCAAGGTGCTGATCCTGTACTATTGAGTGGAATTGACTTAAAGAGTCCTGTTATACGATTTGGAGGGTTGGTTTTTATTCTTGCTCTACAGATGTGGCTTTTGTTGACATTCTTAAGTTATCAAAAAAAGCGAACCAGTGAGTCCTCCACCAGCACATCAACTGCACCTACCGTTTCCCTTACCAAGAAGAACAGCAAAAGTGGATCGCGTTCAAAGAACAATTAAAAATCTGAATAACACGGTTGAAGTCGCATTTGTTGACCTAGGTTTTCAATTATGTAACTATTATTATAGCACTTCAATTTAGTTTTTTTTTTTTCAATAATCATTATTTTTGTTAATAATATTCGAAATAATTGCACAAAAATGTTCACATGCAGGATGAATCGAAGTGGTGATAATTATGTGCGACTTTTATTAAATTTTTGTGCTCTCATTCAGTGGTGGACGTACTCATGACTCTGACTATATACTTTTTAATAGAACAGTTGTTTTTAATTATAATTGGTGGACAGATTCATTATTGAACATATTCTATGTGCTTATAGATAGGGTGTACCAGTTATAGCTGTTAATTAGAGTATTATGTTGAGGCAAACACTAAATTTGCATAAATAATCGTAAATTGTAACATTTGAGCATTAAAGTATGCAATATGTTACACTCAATTCTGTAGTAGTTAGGATAGATCAGTAGCATATAATAATTATACTGTACAAACTGAGTCTCTAGCACATCAATGTATATACTGTACATGCCATCGATTTTTGCTGGATTGATTTTGAATGACATGCACTTGATTTGACGTGTTTGTGTTACCCAAACCAAAGTGGAAATCTGTATGCCTCTTTAATACAGTAAGAGTGTACGTACCTACCTGTATCCTAATAATCCTTTACACTTTGCCAAATTTAAGGAACACTACGTAATTTTACAACTTCGTTAAGGGTATGCGTTTAACCGAAAGATGTCATTTTTAAATACTATATAATTACAATAATAAGGGACTATAGACTAGCTATTCTTGCTAATGTAACTATTTCTTAGTTTCATTGCTCTTTTCATCCTCTTCCTTATTTTCTGGCTCTTCTGCTGGGGTTTCCTTGAGTTCCTTCTCCATAGCCTCCACAAACTGTGTTGTGTTTCCCGTAGCTGCAGCGGTACTAATATCACCACTGAGACCAAACTCAGTCATTAGAGGACCTAGCTGACCACTCCCTAATGCTGAACTGAATGTACCAACAGCCTTAAAAGGAAAAAAAAATAATAAAAAGGACAAAACCTGGTAATTATTAACACTCTGTATACATGTACAGTACTGGGGTACATTTTGTATACCGTATAGCGGGATTTATTGACGAAGGATAATTTGACGAGTTGATGAATTTATAAAAAATGTCAAATTATTCAATTAATTATTAAATACGAGCCATGTGAGCACGTGAGCTCCAATTCGTCAATTAAAACCTGTCAAATCAAGGAAATTCCAGCTTTTCGTCATAGTTTCTACTCGTCAATAAATCCCGCTATACGGTATGTAGTATTGCTATCCAAGCCAATTTATAGTGTGAAGGGCTGCAGTAGACAGTGTGGAAAGCTGATGAGACCCAGGCACAAATCCAGTTTATAGCACTTCCATTTTTTTTCCCAAACACCTCGAGTTTAAATCTTCCTTTTTTTTCTAATGGCTTGTGTTATAATCCTAAGCAAAATATTTCTTTTTTGCAATCTTTTTAAAGATACATGAAGTAGGGGATCTACAATTCACTGCATATCACTACCAAATGTTTTTGTTTACATAATTTTTTTTTCAGGATTGCTGAACAAGTGACAGTTCTTTGTTATAACCTGTTGAAACTGAGGAGATGTCACTTCAACTTCAGTATCTTCATTTGTTGGTGGCAGGTGAGGTCCAACAGCCTGCTGGAATTCCTCCTCACGAGACAATGGTCGCAGATTCTCTGAATTAAGAATATCTTGTACTGAAACATCTTTATCCTGGTTTTGTGACAAAGAACTTGCTGCTATGAAAAAAACACAGGACTTAAAATAATACCAAAATACATAATGGGAATTCACACGGTGTCTAATTTAATATACAGGTAGAATAACTGTTTTGGAAAATCATTTAACCACCCTAACTTGAACAACAGTTAACCAATTAATTAAAGTTGCGTGAAAAACCCAAGGTAAGTCATACTTGGATGAATTTCGAAAAGTTATTCCACTGAGTATATTGCAAGTTTAAAACTCAAATACACATGTACAGTGGAACCTGTGTATAACAGACTTTATAGAGAGGTGTCCTTAACTCAGAGGTAGCAGCCAAAGTTAACAAGGATACTGGATATGGTCTGGAAATACCATACTCATGAACCAGATGGATACATTTCGCAAGCTCAACGTTTTATTCAATCAATTACTATTATTAAAAACCAAAATAATTATTAATTAATATTATGGGCGTGGCTTTTGTCCACCTTATACGCGTAAATTTATGTGGCCGAAGCTATATTGGTGACTGCAATAGCATTCGTTGTAGGAAATAGAGAGGTTCTGTTATTCAGAGGTTAGTCTCTACGTTAATGAATGGCCTTAAGCTGGATTCTCAATATGACGCAAGCTCAACGTTTTTGCGAAATGCGTGGGCGGTTTGACCTTTTGACGATCGTTCAACGTGGGAATAGACTGGATTTCTATTTTGACGTTGACGCAGCGTCACCTCAGCGTCATATTGTGAATCCAGCTTTACAGCCGGGACATCTTAACCTGTCCGTAGTAAAGGTGTTGGTTATTTCAAGGTCTGTTTTAGAGAGGTTCCATTGTACATGTAAATCACACCCACAGTATGTACATTGTGTACCTTCTTCTGTTGGTTGACCTTGAATACTGGCTAAAGCATTTTGAAGGTCAGACAGCTGTAATCGTGGTCTAAACAAATTTTACAAACATACATTATATAAAAAAATGGTTAATGGTGCTAAAATATGTACTGTTGTACATATACATGTACCACATCCAGAGCAACTTGGACTTGAAACACAGTGTATATATAGCTTACTGCATTGTTGTTGAACTCATTCCTAACCTTCACCATACATGTACTTACACTGTACATTACATGCATTTACCATTACAAGGATAATTTTCTCATGTCTATCATTACAAACTAACGTTGGATCAGTTCTGCGAGTTGACTGTGGTCGAGATGACGGTGTACTTGTAGTTGACCTTTGGCTCTCCCTATCCGAGCGTGAATCCAATCCACGACCACCACCACCACCCAATATACTGCTCCCCCTAATAACATAATACAACACAATATCATCAATACACTATGTACAGTAATGTACATGTACTATTAGTATTGACTCTAATGCTCCACCCATCCACCCAATACGTTACTACCCCTAATACCATACAATACAACACAATATCATCAATAAACATGTACTATGTAAAGTAATATACTAACAGTATTGATTCTAATGCTCCTCCCATTCCACCACCACCACCACCACCTGGAATCCCTAGAGCACCAGAAGTCAGTAACTCCATTAATTGCTGTTGGGAAATTTCTCCACTTTGTAATAAACTTTGGAGCTGGGCAGCTGTATATGGGAACAAACACACACACACACATAGACAGAGTAACACAAGGAATTTAAGACACACATTGATGAAATAAACTAGCAGTAATCTGCCAATCGTTCGTGTACACTCCTCACTATTTATACAACATGGATCTGTAGGTTTTCGGCAAGGACGAAGCTGATTAAACCCAGTGAAAACAACTTATTAATCAAAGGTTAAAAAGGTAAAGATTAAAAAGGGCCTGACCTACTAAAAAACCATGCTCGGTTTGCTTGAACTACTACAATAAAGCGACTTGGAAAGGGGCATTTATTGCAAGTGGAAGTTACAGGTCCAACCTCACAACAGTCAGGAAACAAACTACACATTAGTGAAGATAGCATCTTTACTGTACTCCAGAGGCTCCACTTATCACCTGATCCAAGAAACACCTGAAGATACATGTAAGACAAGAACGATAGCAAAATGGAGGTCACAGGCTAATCGCTAAGCTAATTTCAAGCCCAGGAACCATATGATAGCTCTGTATTGACTGTTTCTAAAGCAAACTTTCCCATAACACACAAACAAACGAACAGACTGACTATACAGATACTACATCTTTATTTAGCTATATAACTTCTTCCATGGCCCTAACATAAGCAAGGTATGCAGTGGGATTGATATGAGTAAGTAAAACAAAACGATAATACTGGTTACTATCCTACTCCATAATATATGCATTACAATATACTGCGTGCTTAATAATAGATAGAAAAACTGTGCTATATATATATTATGTGTGTGTGTGTGTTTATATATATATATATTACATGTATATTCCGTTTTAACCTCCAACAGGGATCCTCTGTGTGCCTCCATCCCCACCCCCACTACCCCCTCCAGCTGCAGCTGCAGCTGATGGGTTTGTTATAATCTCATTAACCTGTGGGAATAATAAAGGTACCATATAAGCTTAATTTTATGCTAAAAAGTTGCAATTTTCTTTCATGAAGGATGTTTAGAATACACACCAGTTACTAATACCCTAACCATTGTTTTGTACTCATTGCACACATCTTTTGTTATACCAAATTTGAAAGGCTACTGGATATAAAGTTCATAATTACAAGACTATACACAAATACAATTAAATTAGGTAATAATTTTAAAGTAACTCAATAAGGTGATCCAGTCATTTGGCAACTACTGCAAGTGTGACCAAATTGGTAACGGACTAATGGAAGCTATGTCACTCCTCCACTCTTGCCTCAATATTCATGTTTGAAGTATCAATATGCCTAATAATTACATACAATCCTCTCGATACATTTAAGTTTGACCAACACTAATTATCCTGATTATATAATTCTAAATAAAGCCCTATCAACAAATACAGACATGCACATGCAGTACTATAAATAACATCATCACCTATTATTGTTCTAAACTTAAAGTAGTAAATCACAGAAATATACATTATACTGCCATATTTTGCCGTATCTAATAAAGCCCTATCAACAAATACAGACATGCACATGCAGTACTATAAATAACATCATCACCTATATATTGTTCTAAACTAGATCCCAATACAAAAGGATTAAAAACGTAGCCACCTCAAAAAATATCCTTTATCAGCCTGTATAATGGAAGTAAGCACATTGGCCTAAAAAGCATCATGTGTTTGAATGATTGTCACCACACCGACTCCAATGCTGGACCCCATAATTTAGTACACATTACTACACTGAAGATCCAGCATATTAATACTACACGTGTATAACACTCAAAGATTTATTTTAACAACTTAGCTATACATAATACATGTACATAGCTATTCTTAAAAAAAACTTTCAAAAAGACAAACAGATAAACAAAAAAAAACACACCAGTATTCAAATGAGAAAATATGGCAATAACTCAAAATTAAGCACATGCCAAAAATAACTCAAATCACATGAATTGCATTATCTCAAATGCGCCGTTTTATGCACAATTTTTTTTGATACTCTGACTATGACTCTAACACACTCATATACACTGTACATAAGAGATGATGTGCAAGTTACAGCCGTACGTAGGGCAGTGTCCGTTTACGTTGAGTTGAGGATTTCCTCATTAAAATTAATATTCATCTAAGATTCATTATTATTGCAATAACCCGCCCATGCAATTCTGTACTTAATACATTACTAACAGTAAATTATTGCACAATAATTGCCAATGAATACTAATGAGCATATCCTCAACTCAACATGAACGCTCTTAAGTTGGCAGTATTTTTTAATGAACAGTTTAAGCATTCAACATATAAATTTAGTCTCGCTAGCCACGCCCACCCTCCACCGAAGGACGGTCTGGTAAAACTCATCACAAAATTATTTATCAATGGAAAGTGACATGTCACAATTTCACGTGACAAACAACCGCAGTGTGAAAATGGCGTATAACACAATAGAAGGCAAAAGTAGTTTGTTTTGTGCTATTTAGTGTTCAACTAATCCTATATTTCTGTTACAACTCTTCTTACAACTTCATTTGCCATTAATTAACATAGAAACAATACCGCTAATTACGTGAGTACAGTAACGCCTATTTTTACACAAAGTCATGTGATCAGTAAAATCTGATTGGTGCTACACACATTCCTGTAGTGGCAGAGTTTTTGTGATGAGTTTTACCAGACTGTCCTTCGGTAGAGAGCGGGCATGGCTAGTGAGACTATATATAATTATACAACTTATACAACACATAATGTACATTTAAACTTCAGTTTAAGATACCTTCTTGAGATACTCTTCATCCTTCTCTTCTTTAGGTTCCTGCAGCCAATAAAAACATTTCCTGTTAGTTTCCTTGAATTTCAGTAGAACCACTCTTCCTGTGGTACACTGTGATACGGCCTTTATCTCAGCATCACCAGGAAATATTATAAAGTCCTTTAGAGAAACACAAATATTAGATTAAAAATTAAAAAGCCACTGAAACAAAGTACACAATGCAAGATGGGGCAAGTACTTAAGTGCTTGTGCTTAAAAGTGCTTTAAGCATTTTTTTACAAGTGCTTTGAGTGATACTCGAAAGTATTTAGATAAATCTTCAATAGTGCTCATGCTTAAGCTAAGTACATCACATTAAAGCACTTGTGCTTGCAAGCATTTTTTATATAAGCATTTTTAATAAGGCTGGGATGAATACCACACTATTCGATTATTCGAAATAACTTAATTGAACCACAAAAAAGCTATTTCAAATAATCTAACACACTTACAGTCTTGTAAAATGTTAGAAAAAAACTAAAACTGTAGAAAAAGTGAAGGGATAGTAGTCGCCATTTTACTACTCGTGTTTAAATAAATAATAACCATACACCTCTTTATTAAAATTAATCCACGTGTTAATTAAATCGCCTATGCACAAATAATTCGAATATTCGTTCGCTTTGCATACCAACTATTCGAATACCAAAACGTAGTATTCGTCCCAGCACTAATTTTTAAGCACAATATTATACATGTACCTTTATTCACAATAGTACGTTAAACTAAAATCATATCGAAGGTAATGTAATAACTGAAAGAAATAGAGCGCGTTTTAGTACATTTGTCACATGGAAATAGTCAGATCAATCATTGTAGTAGCAACTAGTACTCAGAAAAATGGCACAAACTACAGAGAAATAAGCATTTTTTTTTTGATCCTTTTCATCTACCAGAAGACTATACTAGTACAGATGGATTGTTCATGATGCTTGTACAGCACTAGCTATGTATCAGTGCTTTGCACTTGTGCTCATAATTTTTTAAGCGCTTCACCCAATCCCTGACATGATGCTTAAAGCAACTACATTAGTGTGGGCCAGGGCAAAAAGCAATATTGTCAAACACCTATGCTAAGTTTTTTTTAATTTAACTCTTTAGTGACCAAATTATTTTACTAATTTTCACACTTCGGTCACTCTGTCATCCTTGTTACTATCACAGAAAAAATATTTAACACTTAATATGATACCTACAGGCATTTAATGGTTGTTAAATAGTTAAGCCTCCTCCATGAGAAAGCAGCACAATTACACACCCACCCCTGTTGGTCACCATGGTAATCATAGTCTGAAGATCATGCATATACCCCTTTTGAAGGCAAAGAATAAGCGATTTAACAGAGGATTCGGTAGTAATGACTTAAGGTAAGAAATTTTGGTCCACAAATTGTTTAATAATATACAATAGCAGTAGCAGTAGGTGTGGGAGCAATTTACTAATGGCCAATGGAATATTTTAAAATCTTTTAAACCATGAATGAAACCAGCAGAAGGAAAGCATTTTATACACTGACCTACCTCAACTGTCGTTTTGTGTGGTTGGAGGGAAAAAGGAGTGGTTTCACATGTAATTCTTTCAGAATCAGTGACAACATGATCAAGAGGTCTTAAGACCAAACCACTCATTTTTACTATCACTATCATTAAAAGTGAAGAAGAAATATCTTAACTATGTTAATTAAAGCATAATTTACTGTACCTCGTACATTATGAAACAAATATACAATAGTAACTATAAGCTGATCAAAATAGACCCTCTGCATTAGGCGAGGCAAACTTAATTAACCAGTTCAATTTTTAGTGTATTTCTGTAAATTATTGGATATGCCACCATCTTGATGTACATGTACATCAGAGTAGTAGATTCTATTGTGAATTTGTGATTGCACAGAATCAAATCTTTTTCAAAGATAACTCAGGGACATGTATATGAAATGCAAAATCATAATTATAATAAAACTAAAGTCTGTTCACGTTGAGTTGAGGATTTGCTCATTAGATATTCATCTAAAATTCATTAATTATGGCTACACCTCGCCCACGCACTATCGTACTTAATACATTATGAGTGGTAAGTTATTGCGCAATAATTGCCAATGAATAGTAATGAGCGAATCCTCAACTCAACATGAACGCACTTTAGTGATCTACTTTTCTAATAAAATATAACTTAGCCATTTTTACAATTGCAATACAAAATTCCGTTTTTTCTTACACTCTTGTACTACAAAGTTGTACACCAAAATGGCCGACCTACTGTAGTTATTAATTTTGCTTCGACCATGCATATTGCAAAGGGTCTATGCTTTAAAAAATAAATGATTTAGCTGATTCCACACATACCGTATAGCGGAAAATTTCCGTGGCCCAAAATTTCCGTGGATAAGGAAATATGACGGATTTCGTGGCAAAAATTTCGTGGTGTTGATTGCACGTTCGCGTACCTTACATGTGTAATTACGTAATTCGTGGATTAAATATTCGTTGATAAACAGATAACCACGAAATCCACGAAAATTTTGGGCCATGAAATATTTCCGCTATACGGTACATAAATTACAACATTTTAACTATAGAAAACAAGACAAACATAACAGTGATATACAGAGTAAATTTAGACAAAGCAACATAACTTACATTATACCTTAAAGAAAAATCCTTTTTTCTTGATTTGCTATAACTACGTAAATTTGATTTAAAAAATATTAGGTCCTATATGTTATTATAAATTTACTTTTAATAATTCATTTACAGTTGCATTTAATTTGCCAAATTTTTTTAATAAACACATATAGGCAAACACAGGAGAAGAAAATAAACTGTTCACCTAACGTTTATTGTGAGGTGTACATCATATTTATATACTCGCCAAGCCAGAGGGCAAGGTGAGCATATGCATTATACGCCCCAAGCGGGAATGGTTTAATTAATTAAAAAAATGACCAATACCATCAAAAAGATAATTATAAAGACTACGATGGGAAAAAAAAAAACAGAATGAATAAGTCCCCGATGATGTTAGAATACACACAACGTAGATAGTAAGTGTCTTGAATAGTCTTTGACTGTTAACTAATGGCCTATGTTGACGACCAAGAGCATATCGATTATCAAACGTTTGTACATATTATAAGGGCCTAACAACAACACAGTTCATTCTGGATATACCTGTGTAGGTGACTCATAAAATTGGCTTAGCCATGATATAAATACATGCTGTGTTTTATAGTGACCATACAAATACAACCATTCAGAGGGTTTGGTTATGTGAAAATTACAGTACACGTACATACATGTACGTGTACACACTACATGTGTTGTGATATACTACCACGTAAGCTATAAATGTAAATATTCATGTACACGAAAACAAATAGCAGGTATATTATTTACCACAGCCAACTGTATTTAAGCACACACTCATACATTGCCTTACATCTTCAACTCGACCACTTGTTCTGTCTTTCCAGCAAAAATGAAGGAGGTTGTCGTCCATTTTCATGTATACCAAACCTTTTCTAGCATCTGCAGTGACGGTCGAACCACTGAATTTCATTTTACCTGCTCTAAACTCAACCAAACTACGTGGCTCACGTCTCGAACTACCTTCTCCGAAAAGCGCCATGTTAAGTCGTTCACTTTATTAGCATTATTAATATTAATTTATAATAATTAACTTCCTTATCCAACTTTTTTATTTCGTAATAAGTGTTTTTTTCAATTACAATAAAATTTTATTATCAATAAAAAATCAATGACTAAAAACACACAAGTGTCACACACATCACAGGTCACACACAAGTGTCACAACACATCACAGGTCACACACAAACTTGTCTAACACACACACACAGTACTAAACATGGTCATGTATAATACACAACACACTATATAACGTAGGTGACATTATTTTCTAGCACTGATTTTTTTCATCAATTCGCTTTGAAGATCGATTCCTGATTGTCCTAGCATAGCAGGTGGCTTTCGTGACTCAGCATTCTTTGGTGAACCACTTGATACTTCTATTGGAGTGGTTTTCTTGGGTGGTTTATACCCAGCAGGAGGGGGTGGAGGTGGGGGAGGGGGAGGGGGTGGACCACCGGATGTTGGAGGGGGAGGGGGTGGGCCAGTACACACTGCAGGGGGAGGGGGTGGGTCACTGGACGCTGGAGGGGGTGGGCCACCAGACGCTGGAGGGGGAGGGGGTGCTCCACCAGACACTGGAGGGGGAGGGGGTGGGCCACTGGACAATGGAGGGGGTGGGGGTGGGCCACTGGACGCTGGAGGGGGTGGGTCAGTTGATTGTAGTGACGTACTGGTAGTTGATGTTACAACTTTCTCTAATGGCTTTGCCTCACTTGTAGTAATTGCTTGGGGAGATGATTTTGAAGTGTCATCAACAACACGACCAAGCTGAGGTTTAAAACTCGATGAAGATGGATTTTGACCAATCACTTTATCCAATTTTTGCTTTACTTCAGGCACTTTGGTCTGCGGAGGAGTGTCAATGACTTTACCTACAGGAGGTTTACTCGGGGATGAATCGTCCAATACACGACCCAGCTGTGGTTTCCCTTTATTCATAGTAGATAGAAGTTCCTCTTCTGTTTTACACAAAGTCTGACTACCATCAATAAGGTCACTGAGGTTGGATTTAAACTCATTCCCAAGTTTACCAGCACCAACAGCCTTTTGCTTGTTAGTGAAGTACCCAGCTGCTCGACATTTGGCCAGATCCTCAACAAGATCATCATCTATTTGGCTCTCAATTGCTTTCAAAGTCGATGAATATGCAACTCCTGAAGATGTTCCGAATCGTCTGGGCACATATGCTGGAGGTTTCGAGGTTTTGGAAGCATCACTGTTACTGCCACTGGATGAACTTACATTATTGGTGTTATTAGTTGGTGGTGGGGACTTAGTTACATCAGGTGGAGTTTCAATAGTATTCGATGTCTTGACTGGAGGAGGTGATCTGATGACAGGTCCAGTTGAGTTTGTGACGGAGGGTTTGACGACACTTGATACAACAGTAGGAGGTGGCTTCACTATACCAGTACTTGGCAGCTGAGGGGGTGGAGTAGGAGACTTACTGATTCCACCTATACCACCTGTACCAGGTGATGACTCGTTGGGTTTATGGGAAGGTGATTCCATTGGTTGATTGTTGATCTGCTTAGCTACAGAAGGCACCCCTACAGTTGTCTTTTTTACTACTGTCACAGATGAGTTTGACTGATTAGAAACTGCAGGAGTAGTATTGGGAGTGCCATTACTTGTGGTCAGGGTTGGAGCTGGTTTGACAGTATTGTGTGGAGTATGTGTGTTACTATTAGCGGTAGGTTGTTTTACAGCGGTGTTGAGTTTGGTAGCACTGGCACTAACTGTGGGTGGGGGTGGGGGTTTACTGATCACGCTACTAACAGGGCTTGGTTGTCGCTTAAGCTGTGTGGTGGTACTAGTAGAGGGCGTCGATTGTAGGTTGGCAGTCTTGTTGGTAACACCAACAGGAGTACTAAGAGGACTTGGTTGTCGCTTCAACTGTGTGGTAGTACTAGTAGAGGGGGTTGATTTTACATTGGTAGTTTTATTGGTAACACCATTGATAGTTGCTGATGGTGGTGCTGTGGTAGTAGTAGATGGCTTAGGTGTAATCGATGATGATACAGTAGGAGGTCCACTACTGCTCACTGGAGAAGCTTTGTAACTACTTCGACTTTGAAAGAATTTTTCAGTAGAAGATTTCTTATCTGGAGATTTAACACTTGCTCTGTTTGGGGTCACGGCTTTACGAACAGCTTCCCCCTTTTGGATTTTACTCAAATTAGCAGACAGCAAGGCTGCAGCGTGTTTATTATTATTGGGAGCAGCAGCAGTAACATCAGCTTGAACTTTCTGAGAGGCTGGTATGCCTTGTAAATGGGAATTTGCCATTATCTTTGGTGTCATGGCAGCAAGAAACTCAGCAGCTTCTTTCTCTCTGGCCAATTCATCAGCATCCATCCCAAGTACAATCTATAGCACAAAATTTTATAATAATATTCTACGTGATTACATAGTCTATACTACTAGAGTCTAGATATTATATATTATATACTTACCGGAATCAAGTCAACTATAGCGGATATATATATTATGAGACGACGATCAAAATGAGATTATCGGGAGCTAGCACAATCGAGCTACAGAGAACAGCGATGGAGATTTTTTTTTTACCTAATGGGTTAAATAACACACATACAGATCGAGAGAGATAGCGCCAATACCGATCACAGCTTTCTTTACTATTATATTGCTCAGACAGAAATGCTGCTGCAATTTATTATTGTGGTCACTGCACGATTCCGTATTTGGTCAAATTGATCTAGAGCTAGTCTATGATTAATTAACAATCGTTAAATATCATTATCACTATTATATTATATTGTTTTAAAAGGTATACTATACTAGAAAGCAATCATAATAAAACATTGTGTAATAATTATTGTTTTATAATAATAATGATAATGCAGCATTGTGTCACAGAGCTGTGCATGTAGTACGCAGTCTACTTCAGTGACCTTTCTCAGGTTTCGGAGCCTGTGTACCAAATAAAGCACAGTAATGAAAATAAAACACTAAAAGCAATGACTATACATGCATTCATTACGGTACTCTTCGAGTAAACAGGATTGGCAAGTGAAAATAAAATACACGCACTGATAGTGAGACACATAATGTCAACAAACAAGCTGTTTCTATTTCAAGAAGGACTACCAGTCAATGAAAGCACAAACCGTCAACACAACCAATGACTATAACAATAACAATAGAGTGCACAAACATATGCTGCTTTAAACACAAACACATATAGCCACGTACAAATACTACCACTACACTAAATGACAATGAAGGACAGTACAATATGTTGTTCAACACTAACAACTAAACAGTTTAAGTGCATTAATAAACAAGACCATGTGGCTATTGAGCAATGGATGTGATTCTTATAGATGTACGTGTGCATATTTGTTATCAATATCACAATGTATTTATGAGCATTGTTTGTCAGTATATTACTGCTCAAAGAGTACGCTTAGAATTTGTTTATAGAACCTCCATTCATAGTTTGCTCCTCAAGTATATAGTATCTGAAATTGTCATTGTGAATAATATCATAATAATGTATACCTTCAAAACACCAATTAATAATACGGTCCATACAATTTAGTGCTGGTAAGTTGTAGTGATCATTGTCTTCCACCGAGTGATATTACAATACAAGGCAACACTAATTTTAAAATAATGATGGTATATTTTTATATGTCTAAAATTCATTATGATTTCAATGCTTAAGACGTATTGCACTAGAGCAAGACACTACTTCTATTCCAGGCAATTCATCATAAGCAACTGTCGCCTACAATAAGTTGGTTGGAAGTAGCCTCGTGTATGGTAGCCTGAGATGCTTAGAGCAAATCCATCTAAATCATGCATGACATTCATTACACCCAACATTCCACATCATTCATAGTGGATGAATCAATATTCATACATAGTTTACAGGAAGCCAAGAACATTCCTCAGATATTTTAAATATTATTATACAAGTATGTACCCATGCAGCATGTACTGTGGAATATACACAGTGAGTAACTATATATGTACAGTACAGTGACTATATTATACCTACAGTACAGTGACTATATACCTACAGTACAGTGAACCTTTTATACACTTATTATTCATTATTCACCTTGGAGAAAACACCTCTGCCAAAGTAATCAGCAACAATACTGAATCCATCACTGGCACGACTCAACTAAAGCACAGGGAAAATGATACATTAATAATACTGTAAGTATAATAATTATACTTCATAAAGTTATACTTCATAATATACATGTACATGTATATGCCCTTATTACACATAATATAGACTAAAGGCTGGTTCACAATATGACGCTAGTGCGACGTTGTGTGGGTATAATTTGACCTTTTTGATGCAACGCTTACATTGAAATAGACTGGAATTCTATTCCAATGTCAACGTAATGTCCCGCTAGCATCATATTGTGAACCAGCCTTAAGGCTGGTTAATAAGTCAATATTATTGAATGATGTATTGATATTGTAAGTCAATAGTTACTGAGTTTTAAATACTTATCAAGGTGTATGGTCCAAACTATTACGTGTACCCACTACTTAGTCTTTCAACATTAAATCAGTATTGCTGAAACTAAGGAGCTTTATTGTTTGAGTAATTTTTTTTCTGTGAACATTAAATTTCCATTTTCATGATTTTTCCATGATGTCTAGAAGTCATAATCATGAACTTGGTAACAAAATCAATATATCAACATACTGCAAATAATGGAAGACAATTATAGTTAAAGACATGCAATTTCTTTTTTATATCAACCAGCCCCGATATGGACTATGGGAGACTTTACTGAGGACCAGCAGTTCGAATTGATTTCATTTTGTCCAATATCAGTACTGATCGATGGGCTCCATCATATACAAGGTAATGTGTGTGTGTGAGTCTGTCTGTTTTCATTAGCTCCTCTCAGACAAAACATACAGTAGTAAGCCATTGGTAGTAATGTTGGTCAACACATACCCTTCCGATATTATATATAATAGTGTGTGTAGACGGACAAATATAGTCTGACACAGTGACAGAATCACATGCATGGAGAGAGAGCAACACATCCTACAGTGTGCATGCAAGAAGGTACATTATTAAACACTACATACATAATATATGTATTGCTATTATATATTATGTTAGTGTCCACAGAATTACTACACAAAGCGCTTTAGTACACGTTAAATTCGAAGCAACATCGCTTGAGTGACTCTCAACAGTACCTGACAAACAATATATTGATTAGGATGTACCTCAAACAGGATTCCATGAAAAAAGTAAAACACAAGGAGTAAGAGCATGAAACTCCCACACATTTAATGAATTTATTGTTTCTAACCCTTCATGTCAAGTGTAATACTTTTAGAAAAAAACCACCTAACCCACATGTGATTGAGTGCATGCACATGTTCTACTCTCTCTATTTGCTTGCACACACAAATGAATCGGTACAAATATCTGACAGCTAGTTCACTCTATCCAACAATCCTCATTGATGCTTCAGAAGCTAAATTGTCTGGTTGTGATTTCATAGTAAACGTACATAAGTATAAGCACATTTACATGCACTTTATGCATCTCATTGGGTGGATGGCCAAAGACAAAACACTCGACTTGCACTTGAAGTGCTAGAAAGAGTTTCAGAGGAGAGTCATGTATGCAGGTACGTGCTGCTGTCAGGTACATGTATAAATCATAGATCTTTCACACATGCATGCGTATATGTACATGTATCAGTATATAGTGAATGGACTCAATTCATTTATAATTGTTCACATGTACCATAGATATTGAACTACAAAGGTCTGTAGAGTAGAACAATGTAATATAATACCACTGTTAGTGAACATAAACCACACCCAACATAACACCAACTATAATATATAATAATTGAATAATGCATCATGTTCTGTTTCATTAGCACATTGTCACTCAGCATTTGATAAAATGATGAATACCATGCAAGACGACTTATTGGCAAGGATTTTAGCAAATGGTAATTCCATCAACCTTTTACACTATACCATTACTACATTTGCAAATAATAATAATAATAAACTCATGCACACCCACCACTTAATATAATGAAGCCAGTATTCACACACTAGTACAATATAGCCCTTTTCTTAAAGATGAATAACAAATCAAATCACATGTAGTTATAACCTTTGACAATTTACATATGCCTTCACCATCCACAATAAATCATAATCCAAAGAAAAAGCCGGAATACATGTAGGTGAATGAGAATACTGCCATCATCAAAATTTGTTAAGAGCCTTTTTTAGGCTATTTTGCTACACCATACAAAAGGATTTATTGATGACTAAAGGAAAAACGACAGTTAAATTGACAGCAGATTTTAGTTCGATAATTTTGCCTGCTTATAGTCACGTAACTCACGATAGATTTCAACCACACCCATGAACGTATAACATATGTGATCTAGTCCACACATGGGCAATTCAGTGAAGATTATGGATTAAAGGATTCAATTTTTAGTGGAGTAAAGTTAAGTTTGATGTTTTCTTTCCAGAACTGCCAAACGACGATGTTTCTTCCTCGTCAAAAAAAAAATCATCTTAAAATGGTACACTTCTTTAAAATAAATGGTTTTGTATGGTATACAAAATAAACCTATGCTGGAATCACACCCATCAGAAGATGTACAAGCACAGTAAAGTACAAAATAACACATACACGAACAGGTAAATAAGTTTTGATTTTCAACAAGTTTATACTCAAGCAGGAACTCATACATGAAACAAATGACTTGATACCTCACTCATTACATGTAAATGCACCAGCCGTCACGAAAATCTAGTCATATTTATTCAATTAACCTGCACACACATACACATTATACCATACTCACTGATATAGCCCAGCTGGATAATATTGCAATAACACAACACTAATAGATGAGATCAAGATTCCAAGTACTGTTTTTAAGCAATGCTGTTGTTAAGTAATACTATACAAGTAGGTGCACTCCTTTGAACTGATTAATTGCACATACATGGTTATTTTAATAATCATAATGAATGGTATCGACCTGAATATAGCTATTATGCTACATGTGTATTATTGTACATAATTACGATGTAACAGATACAACAAATACATCAACTGAGCAATGAGTCAGTGAGGAAAAAAACCAAAGCTTAAAGGGTTCCATGAAACCCTTTGCATCCCCCCCACCCACCCCCCCCCCCAGCCCCCCTCCTAAATTTACTACTAAATGATTAACATATCTGAAAGTAATTTAAGCATATTTAATGATTCTGTGCATCGATCAATCTGCAAGGTAATATCATAATTATAAATTAAAATTTCCAAGTGCATGTAGAGTGAACTGTACATACATACATGTGCATGTATACTATGCACATGTAATGACATGTACATGTACATGTATACCAAGAAAATGCAGAACATGCATTCGCAAAAATTCATTAGCTGAGTACAAATAAAAATATAATTTAACTGCCTCTTGTACGCCCAACAGAGTTCATGACTGAGTTGTAATCATCCCAATAGCATCAGTATCAGATATACTCACGCTCATGATGTTGAATACACCAGTAATGCATGTACTACGTGTATATTGGCTAATACATAATATAATATATTAGGTATATACAATGTAGCATGTACTACATGTATATTGGGTAATATATAATATAATATTAGATATATACACTGTAGCATGTACTACATGTATATTGGCTAATATATAATATAATATATATTAGGTATATACACTGTAGCATGTACTACATGTATATTGGCTAATATATAATATAATATTAGGTATATACACTGTAGCATGTACTACGTGTATATTGGGTAATATATAATATAATATTAGGTATATACACTGTAGCATGTACTACATGTATATTGGCTAATATATAATATAATATTAGGTATATACACTG
>JAYJLX010092790.1:0-12339 GCA_036873525.1 Chalinula nematifera
TTGAAGTGACCAACCTTTGTATAAATCTGTACTGTAATTCGTAATTCATGGTTTTTGATGCAAGTTTAGAGCTGTAACATTCACTGTGTGATTGGAATAACAAGAGCAACAAATGCTGCAATTCAAATTGCTTCAATAACAGTGTTATTTTAGTTGTGCTGCTTACTATGTTCTCAGATCTCTTAGTTTGTGATCACGCCTTCCTTGTTTAATAATGCTTATATTTTTAACCCTTTTTTTGCTATTTTTAATTTTTGGGAATGGAATGCACTATGTCTTGGAGCCTTGTTTGTAGCTCCTCTTGTAATGCCCACTGGAAGTAATTCGAGGCAGTATTAAACTTGAAAAAATCGCAGTTTTTAGTGTGTGAGGGATTTGTACTTTAGTACACTAGTTATTGAAGTGTTGAAATGTTTGTCTGTGGTCCAGTACCTTGAGTTAGTGCTCAGTATTGTATTCTCATCCACTAGCAGTTGCCTCAGTATATTTGGTATTAAATTGTTTCTTCAATGAAAATAACATCCCTGTCTAGTATTAACTAGAGTGTAGTTATTAACTATAATAATTTATTAATATTATAATAGTGGTCTAATGGATCAACAGACACTGGCATCCAGTAATACAAGGAAGAGTGATTCCCGCTATGTAGCAGCTGTACTTAAAGATGGTGAGCAGCCAATATTAGCTATACTAAAGATATATATAGATAATAATACATTACACTATCAATATCTAATAATAAGAGGTTAAATTATTATAGATAATACATAAAACAATGTACACTACACTATCAATATCTAATAATAAGGGGTTAACTTATTGTAGATAATACACTACACTATCAATATCTAATAATAAGGGGTTAAATTGTCTCAATATTGTTGTGTTTAGGTGAGCTCCATTTAACTCCACTGAAGGGTATTACACAATTACGACCCACAATTCGACACATAGAGCTGAGTGAGTCTGAGGAAGGGGGCGGGGCCAAGGGGTCTGGAGGTGCACAGAGTGATGGAGACACCACGGCTACTGAGAGTGAGGAAGAGGAGGCTAAACCAGTTACAGTAAGGATTAGAGGGACCGGGGGAAGGAATTGGAGGGACCGGGGGAGGGGATTAGAGGGAACCAGAGAAGGGGATTAGAGGGACCAGGGGAGGGGATTAGAGGGAACTGGGGAGGGGATTAGAGGGAACGGTGGAAGGGATTAGGAGGAACTGGGGAGGGGAATGAGGCCTTCCATTGGCAAGCTCAAGTATAAACAGATAGATGAAGTTTACAAATTGATGACAGTTTAGTTAAATGAAAATTTTGGAGATATAGTGTATTTCATTTTGTGTGTAGGTAAAGTTTTCTCGTGGTGGAATGAAGCCCCAACAAGAGAAGGAACCTGAGGAATCATGGCAGACAGTGGTTTACCATCCAATGCAGGTAAACATTGTTCGGGGGTGTGGCCTACTTGAACTATTGGATAATAATTGCCCACATGCAGCCAGTATTGTGGCTTGTTATGCTCTAATGTTTTGGATATGACCTAATGAAATCATTTGTAGTATGTGAAGATATCTGCTGCTTTTAATTTTGCATGCAGTCAGAATTAGCTGATGAAGAAAGGCGTTTATTATTCTGTGTATCTGAAGACCACACCCACCCCTTTACATGTTCATCACAGTGAGTACTACACTATTAATGGATTGTACATGTATTTATAAATATCAATTAACTTGTTTTAATTAACAGACAATACTTCAATTTAGTCTGTCCAACTGAAACTAGTCAACAGAGGTAACCATAATTATAGTGTTTATATTGAGGAATTTTTAGTTAATCCCCCTTCCCTCTGGCCCCTCCCCTTCCTCCTTTTTTCTCTTCTCTCTATTCAGTGAGACCCCTCCTGGTCCATCAGATGTCCTCTCATTGACTAAACTAAAGACACTTCCACCCGACAGACAAATACCTGAACTAATGAAGAAAGGTCTAGCAACAGTAATAATAATGTGGATTTTTTTTGTCATTTTAATTGAATGTGAAGAATTGATTATTTTATCAAATGTTTTAAAGCTAATCTTTCTCTTATATTCCCTGTGTAGCCATGTTGCTTCAGTTTGATAGAGTGTGTACTATGTTGGGTAGAGGGCGACAGGAGAAAGGGGCAGTATTGGACAGTTTACATAAGTGTTCCTTCTTGGTCCAAGGGTGTTGGGTGGTACAATCATCGCTTGTACTCAGTAAAGAACTGAGAAATGCAAGGGACTATGTGGTGAGATACATTTAGTTACAATGTACATGTACATGTATTATAAAATTTTGTACTGGTATATAAATTATGCTCACTTTATTATCTTTTAACTGCTTCATTTGTTCTGTTAACCTTATTTATTTTGCTGCCAATCTCTTTTTTGTGGAATATTTGTTCTAGTACAAGTACATGTACAGTTGTATGTACATGTAGTATTTATTATCTTTGTGGTTTATATACTGTATAGCTATGGTGCTTCACAAAGAGCCCTGTATTAACAAGGAAGGATCTTCCATCAGTACTAAAAGTAAGTTATTTACATATTTCATTGACATTTTTGACAGTTGGCCAGCATTGGAGATTATTTAAATACAACAGAAGTTTTAAGCATCGTCCATGTACTGATAAGAGGAGTTAACAATGTCTGTACTCCTATACTGATGTATATATGTGATATAATTTATATGATATATTTGTGTAGTGTATACAGATCTTATTATAAATGTCCAGGTACTCCTGGCTGATATTTCTTGGTATAGTGTAATGTATTGCAATAGATAACTCCGTCTCAACTAAGGGACATTCTTCAGCCGTTAGCAGTGTATAAAGCTGGAGCAGGTGGTGGATGGCATTTCAAGCAACCAACTGATGAGGATTTTATGGCAAAGTAAGGAACAACTTCACAGTTTAGTAGTAATTGCGTGTAATGTATGTACAGTACAACCTCCGATAGTGGACAATCCGAGAAAGGGACATACTGTATAGCGGTTTAATTCGACGGATTTTTAATTTGCCAATTGGCGGTTTACAATGTAAATCGCCAATATTATTTCCGTAGAATTGCTGATATGGATGTGTACGTACACGCATGTCTCACGAATCACCAATAATAAAGACGTCAATAGCGGGGGTTTTGATAAGTCGCCAAATATTTTGACCGCCAAATATAACCGCTATACAGTAGTATAATAAACCTTTTTAACAAAGGACACTTGTCAGTGTCCCAAATAGACTTGTCTAATAGATTTTGACCTTGAGAAGAGGACAACCTGTCTATAAAATACAAAATACTTCAATCTAGGGTCCCAAAGTGTTCTTTATTCGGAGGTTCCACTGTATGTATACATAATTATATATTATACAGGTATCCATTGGTTGTAGAGTCACAGAGAGTACTATGGGATAAGAGACATAAAGAGTTAAGTATACCCCACCCACCCATCCACCCATCCCTTCTTCCACTAGTTCCCTCCCTCCCTTCCCTTCTTTAGTTACCCACTTTCTTTTAATCCTTCCTTTAAATGAGTAACATATCTCTCTTTATCTCCCTGTTATGCATGATGTGTGTTGTGTATTTAATAGTATTGCTGTTTAAATACCACTCAATCTCTATAATATGCTTGTAGTGATACTTAAAACAGTAATACTATTAAATACACAACACACATCATGCATCATACAACATGCAGTTAACATAACACTAAATCATGAAGGTTTGATTTTTTTGTTATGTGTGACATAATTTGGTACCGGAGTTTCATAATATATTGCAAATCTAACTTAATTCTAGTCTTGCGAACAACACTATATATATCTATGTTGATTAAAGTAGGTGTGGTTTTGATTATACTGCCTATTATTCCCAATTCTTTCATCTACCTATTATTCCTAAATTATTCCGGGAATAATTTCCTCAGGCCTAAGTATATATCACTTAATCTTTATAATATGCTATAATTTACTTTGTGTGTATGTGTATATACTGTATTGTATGTATTGTATTGTAGTATAGTGGTAGCCCTCAGTATTGGAGTATCCCCCGAACACTCAGCATCCAGTACACAACACCCAGCACCTGCTACTCAAGGTACTAAATGTACTACGAGTTTATGAGTAGTGTACTACTGTATAATGTGTATATAAATTAAACACCTATAGTTCTTGGGTTTGAGTTATAGTCACATTTTAGTATAAGTTATTATTCTATAGATGATAGTAATAATACATCCGGTCAACAAGTGATTGCCACGGCAACAGAGAAAGCTACTGAATCGACCACGCCCTCCAGACAACACATGTTGCATCCGAAGGCAATAAAGTCCGAAGACATTTCATTAGTAGGAGGAACAGCACATCAGGTACTGGACGAACTTAAGTCACGTGTATTAAAAACATTAGGAAGGGGCGTGGTCACAATGGATGTTCTGAGGAGAGAAATAACTAAACAGTGAGTGTGCAGTATAGTAAGTACATATATGTACAGTGGTCACTAGCAGAGGGTAATTCATTAACCCGAGTGTGGGTGGAGGGTTATAGTAGTCAGTTTGTCTGTCTATGTGTGTGTTACCACGTAATCTCTGTGGATACTTAATGGTAGAACTTCACTGACACTCCATTAAAGGCGCTTGATGTCCATAATTCCACGATTTAATGGGTTTTTTTGAAAACATGGCTAAGACTAAGACAAAAATCTTTGAGAATTTTTATTGATAGCTATGCTGGACACCATATTTTCTTTGACCGCACCTCCTCTTGATAAGCACATGAAAAAGAATTGTTAGTCACAGCTGTCACGCCTACATGTACTCTAATTTTTGATAGTGGTGGATTCAAAGGCCATGTGCTGAGCTCCTGACACTGTTCTTTCTCCTGTAGACTTTCTTTCCGGTCTTTTGATGATTAACCTGAAAATTTTCTTGTGCTTGTGAGTTTTGTTTAAGTGTATAAAAAATATTTCTGCTGGAAAGCATGCATTGCTGTTTGAGCCTATTGTTTAGTGGACTCGGAGTCATTTGGTGGACCTTATTCACTTGTTAGTTGTTACAGTACTGTCTTCATTACCAATACTTGTGAGTTTTTACTTTGTGTATTTCTGTATAGTATGATAAAGTTTTTGCTGTTGTTAAGTGTGTGTGTATGTTAGTGTGGAGAATCAGAAATCCTTAATGTCATGATGACTCTGTTGTGTGAAACAGTTGTTTCAGTTGTAAGCTGTTCTGTCATACATGGCTATACTATTGCAATGCAGGTATACAACTACATGTAGTTGGTATCGAATGGTTTGAAAGATAAGAAAAGTTGTTTAGTAGTATAAATTATATTGTTGCATAGCTAGTGTATAATTTACATGTATGTTAGTTGGATGATTGTAATTATGGATAGTTGTATAACTGACCACAGCATGTGCAGTAGTTTCAATATACACTGTACATCATAGAATTATAGAGGGTGAAAAAAATTAATGTTCGACATTCAAACATTAATTCGTTTGTGAACACCTACCTTCGAATGCTTAAAATTTAGTTTAAAGGTTTGTAACAAAATAATTAAAGGAATTTATACCACTGGAAAATATGGAAAATTCTTTTTTAAATGAGCTACAGTACGAAGGTTTCCTTGTAACACTGGTTAGTTGAGTATTAAACCTTTCAAACTTTATCATTCGTACTAAGTTCACAACCATTCAAATGCACTGAGTCTCATATACATTCATTTATCCACTATAGAATCATAAAATAGGAATTATAATACTAACATATACTGTCAGAAAACAAAGGAAACTCTATAATGTACTGTATACATGTATACTATGTTATCAAAGCACATTGTCTTCTATTACCCCGCTCCTTCCCCTTCCTCCCTATAGAGAGCAGTTTAGTACAGTTTCTGATGATTTACTATCTCAAGTCTTGTTATTGGCTGATACAGCAAATGTGGGTAAACCCTATAACGAAGAAGTGTACGCTGCTAAAAGAATTGGAGACCCTCGAACCGATCCGGTAAGGCATATTCATTATATTTGAACAGCAGCAGCAGGGTTTTATACATCAGTTATACTATATACATTAGTCTAGTCAACCCCACCCACCCTAGCTCTCATCTCGGCTTTTATTGAGCTCGATTAAATATCTTTGCAGTTTGTTTTTTTACATGTACATGTATTATACATATATGTTTGTGTAAGTGTGCACGTAATTTTTTTACATACATGTGACATTCTATACGTATACATGCTATGTTTAATAATAATTAAGTCTTTGTTCATATCTTATTCTACTGTAGTATCGTGAGGTGTTACTTGATATGTTTGAAGTTTCTCGTAATCTTAAACGGAAGCAGATTACGGAGGAGATCACCAAACGATACAATGAGCCTTGTGATAATAAGCTATTGACACCCGTACTGAAGGTATTGCCCTTGACTGAACAACTTGATTACTTTCATATTAGATACTGCTTTTCAATCTGGTAATTTCTGTAGGAATTGTGCGTTGGTAAGAAGTCTGGTATTTGGCAAATAGTTGGTTTCCAGCAGTGACATTATTATAACAATAATTTTTGTAAAATAATGATAATTATTATTATTATCGTGTTAGCTAAATTATAACTAGTGCACTAAAGTGCAAACCCTCACCACTTTATGCAATGATTACCACAAACCATACTGATACACAGATCCATACATTGAAATGCAGCCCTGCGTTACTCATGGTAAAGTCTTTCAACTACAGTTTGAAACTTTCCACTTAAGCACTGGTTTATTAAAAATTTTGCTGTATAGCTCTGAGTTAATTAATTTCAGTACACTATTGTATGAGATATAGGGGCAACAGAACTGCATGATTTGAATACTAAATTCACACACACAAAAAAATCCCTTTTACTCACTATTCAATGGGTGTAGACGGTGTAGCAGCCAATAATGATTCAACAAATGATCACATCAACTATATACGGAACCACAGAATATACAGGCTGATTATTTCGATGGTTGATACCCATAGCCCAATCTAGCAATGGTTAAGCCAACCGTACACTGTTGGGTCAGCGATTGAGTGTATATAGAGAGCAGGACAAACATTAATTCGGTCACTAAAGGCATCAATGCTAAAGGGTCAACTTGTAAAAATGATGTTAAATCAAACAGTTTTCAATCATTATATTTTAATAGTATATTGCTTTGATTACTTAACTTACAGTATAATACATATTGCCCAAGTATTCATAATAAATTGTGTAATACATAAAGTATTATAGTAAATTATTAAATAATAATAATTATTGTTGAAAACACTAGAGTATTCCATATCTTTAATATGTTGCTACACATAATTTGAATTATACATGTAATAGCATAAATAATACAGTGAGTAGCATGGCGTTGCTAATGGTGTGGATGGTGATTCAGTCTGAGTGTAGCTGGTGTCTGTAGAGTAATCTCTCTATTTGATACTGCACAGGATGTAACCACCTAAACATCATTACAACATAATAAACCAATTTTAACAACTTTATAACTAACATTAACTCTGGGTGTGACAGCTACAGACGAAGCTATAGCAGTACCCATATCTGTTGCTGATGAGTGCACCTGGGTTCGCTTCTATACTTGGCAATAATGATATAATTTACATACTAAACTAATACTGAATTACATACCTTTGATATTTCTAGCAGTAAGCGACTTTTTCGGCTGATCATGTTGAAAAAAAAAACCACATTATACATAGAGTGCTGTGTTTGTATTAAGTGACTAACTAATTACCTTTCCAAGAATTGTTTTCTCTTCAGAAGTTCTTCATAATACTCTTTATACTGTGCAAGTAATGGATCACCAGATATGTTATATATCATTTATCATATCAATATTAATGAACCTATACCTTCCTCAATTGTAATTCCATTAAACAGTCGTACTGCATTGTCTGAAACTTGAATGCTTCTTTAAGTTTCCTTAATGAAGGTAATGGGTCATTTACCCATGGGGCAACTTGAGGAGGTAGCTATTAATAAAAAATCAATAACAGCAGGTTTCCCCCCTTGAAATAGACCACTTTGAAATTATTGTGCTGACACTTAAAACACTGGTTCACAATATAAAGCAACTAGAATGTAACACAATTAAAGATGCTCAAATTTGTGTACTCATAATTTAGTAGCTTGTGTGACACATCATTAAGTTTTAGAGATTCAACTAAAACTGGAGGCTAAACATATCTCAAGCTTCCAAGTATTTAAAAGGCTTTTGGGCTTTACATATGTAACCCAGCTGAAGGGCATGGTCTTGTAATTAATGACAACCATAATATACAGTTGGGGAACACTTATGTTATTATACAAACATTTTAAATGTCTGTTGACTCCACTTCAGTCCTCACTAAGCAAAGAGCTAGGCTATGAGATTAGGGCTTGTACTTCAACAGTAAGCTGATAGGAGTACATTGTAAGTGCCTCAGCTGTACGATTAACTCAGTACACTTAATACATATACTTTATTGCATACTATGTTGTTATATACAGTATTACATACTAGATAACAGTATACTACTCACTGGGTCAGTTAGGACAACTTTACTACATTTCTTGACACACATTGCACAGATATCCTTTCCTTCTGCAATCAATACAGGACAGTAATGAACAATAATATTATTATAGATACCAGTATGTGAGTAGTGCTAGTATTGCATAGCCCGCCCCCTCCTACTCCTAATGGGAAGGGCTAGGCTACTTACATAAATAAACCAAATTCGATCACAAAGTCTTCTGAACATTACTCCAAACCCTCAAAATCAGGAGTACAAAGGGCTGGCTACATGAGACTAGGGTCCACCCACAGGTATAACATAAGCCACCCCTCCCCCTCCACCCATATTCACATCACAATGACGGATGTCTATAGCACATCCTCAGTAACATTACTGTTACCCTGGCTTGGTAGAGAGAGTGGTTAATAACTTAACATACATTTATCAGAATAGTTTAACACTAAGTATCAAAACAGCAGCTTAAAAATTACTCCTAAGCCAGAACTAGTCTCCTTCCCACACTCTACATTTACATTTCGGTTGTTCTTATAAGATTAAAGATAATTGACTAACTTTTATCATTGCAACTGTAGCAACAAATGTGACCACAGCTCGTCATCACAAAACAGCTCTTGTTGTCTTTTGAAGAGGAGGGAAGAGTGGCACAAACATTACAGTGAATCCACGACATAGCGCAGCCGGCACCAGCACACGTACTATAGACACTACTAGTGGAGACTATGAACAAACTTGTATCTAAAATTCGAGATACGGAGATATGCTAGCACTACAGGGCATATAACCGTCTCCTCTTCACCTCTTCATAAAAAATAGTTCAAAACCCGGCTAGATCCTCATTAGAGCACTGACAAGCCTGGCAGTGAACTTTACGATTTTCTTTGACACTAAATTCGGAAGAAAATCAAGAAATCAGAAGAGCAGCTGTAGTAAGTCCAGTGTAGCCACGTTGTAGCACGTGTAGATATAGCTCCACCCCAAGCCAAGTGTATGCTATGATTGACTCGGTAGACTCTGAACAACTTTTGTTGCATGTAGACCTAGATGTTACATGAAAAGTATGGTTTTGTCTAATAAAACACTTTTATTTTTTCAAAAGTTACAACAAAAATCATGTTAAAATGTATTGTGATGGTACAGCCTAGTTCACAATATGACGCTAATGCAACATTGTGTGGGCGATTTGACTGACAGTTTACATTGGAATAGACTAGGATTCTATTCCAGCGTCAATGTAACGTCCCACTAGCGTCGTATTGTGAACTAGGCTTAAGTGTCTCATCAAGCTAGCCTCATTCATTGGTACGTACGTACATGCTCAAATCACACTTGTACGCCACACGATAGTCTACACATAATTATTCAACATGCATGTTCGTTAAAACCTTATAATATTATCTCTATTGATTAAGAAATTAGTAATCCATGCACCTCATGATACCATATTACTACAGTGGTGGTGGAAAAACTTTACAAAGCATTTACTTGTGCACTACATATAAGTATGGTAATCGGTAAATCAGGCATATTCGGTTGATTGAATCAAACAATCAGTATAGAGTACACATGCACATGATAGTTATGTAAACTTTGTGGTTATACTCCCCAAATAATGGCTGTAGGTCAAGTGTCTCTAATAAGTTCTTTCAAGGAGCAGTTTACTGACCAGTTAACATGTAACGTGTGCTTGGACCAGTATACTGACCCAAAGATACTACCTTGCCACCATTCATTCTGCTTTATATGTGTTGAACCAATGCCATTGGAAATAAAGGTATAATCACCATTAACTACAAGTACCTGACGATAATTACTGTTTATTAATAGGATGGAAAATACTACATTAGCTGTCCAACTTGTCGTGTTGATCACTTACTACCTCAAGGAGGGGCCAAAAATCTACCGAATGCATTTCATATCAATAAATTGCTTGATTTACACAAGAAGCTTGACCCGAAACAAAAACTTGTCTCTACTCCAAACCCTACCCAATCTACTTGTCCTAAACACAATGATCACCTTAAAGTCTACTGTGAAACCTGTTCTCAGGTTATCTGTTCTGACTGTACCATTGCTACAAACACAAAAACACAAGGAACACACCTATTACCTCATATCAGAGTGTTATCCTAAACATCATAAACAGATACTGGACAAGCTTAATCCAGTTAAGCACAAACTAGCTGATATGGACATAGCCATGAAACACCTTGCTACCAGAGAAAAAGAAATACTACAACAGGGAGAAAGTATCAAGGAAGAAATAAACCAACATGCTCAACAACGCATTGACGACATACAACGATCACAAACTCACTTAATACAACAAGTGGACACCATTATACAACAAAAGACACAAACACTAGCTACACAAAGACAACAAGCACAGAAAATACACACTCAACTCCAGACTTGCCAGGACACTATCGAACACAATCTCAAGGATTGGACTCAACAACAAATACTCCAACAAAAACACATAATGATGGATGAAATGAAGACAGCTATTCAACATGTTGACCCTGTAGTTTTTCTGGCAATTGAAAAGCCAAATATTGAATTTAGCACGAACAAAAATGAAATGGAAATAGGTGTAATAGCAAGCAAAACATATAGTAAAGCTACTCTTGAGTTATCACCATGTTTTGCGAAACAACCATCAATAGCTACTCTCACCCTCCAGTCACAAGATGGTTCACCTTTCCCTCTACCTCCCTCTCTCATCTCTTCCATAATCTCTTCTCCTGGTAATAAACACGCTGTGAAGTGTCGCATTACTCAGACACAACCAGGAAAACACAGTATCGCATTTACTCCATCAACAAGACAAGATCAACTGATGGTACAAGTAGGAGGTTTTGATATACCTGATAGTCCCTTTACCCTCCCAGTAACACCCATGAGAGGGGAACCAGTTAACATTATAACTGGTTTGAATGGAGCCTGTGGTATAGCAGTGCAGGATGATGGAGATATTGTGGTAGCTGAGCATGGTGCACACTGTATAGCAATATTAAACAAAGAGGGAAGAAAACTGAATTTCTTAGGGTCAAAAGGAAACTTCACTGGTCCTTATGGAGTAGCTATTTCCAGTGACAGCCATATTCTAGTAACTGACAATCATCGACTGCAGAAACTAACACCTAATGGAGTTTGTATTGAGTCAGTCGGTCATAGAAAAAGTGGAAATAGCCAACTAGAGTTTAATTATCCTGATGGTATTGCAGTTCATCCTACTACAGGACAGATATTTGTTGCTGATAGTGGGAACAATCGTATTCAAGTCTTCACCAATGACCTAATCTTCTCACACACTATCACTCCATCCGGGTTATTTCAACGACTTAACCTTCCTCATGATCTAGCACTAGACAACGATGGATATTTGTATGTTGCTGAGGGGGGTAATCACTGTGTTACAAAACTCTCAGCGGACGAAGGAAAGTACATTAAAAGGTTTGGTTCTAAAGGTTCTGCTCCTGATCAACTGGCCCACCCAAGTTCTCTCACTACTCACCATAACCTTGTGTATGTCTGTGAATATGATAATCATCGTGTATCAGTATTTGATAATGATGGAAATTTTCTACATCACATTGGTGGATGTGAAATGCTACAATCTCCTTGTGGTATAGCAATAGATACTTTAGATAATTTGTATGTTAGTGACACTCGTAATAACAGAATAGTAGTATTTTAAACAATGATTGTGTGTGTGTGTGATTATTTAAGATAAACATTGATATAGAAGAATAATAATGCAATGCTGAACATATTC